>JANJYP010064622.1:0-28454 GCA_024605115.1 Rastrelliger brachysoma
GGGCAATTAGGTTTTTCAGCAGCTGCGCGCTTGACGGTAATTTTAATAGTCAGGAGCAGAGATATAATGGTCTGTTCGAGCCATTATTGTCAGACCTGATCTCGCCTGTCATATTTTACACATTCCTCTTTTTAAAACTTCAGGGTGGCTGGTGGGCGGAGTGCAGCGGATGATTTTTAAAAAATGTGGTTTTTGGACAGAACGCTGTAGTCATGTGGGATAAAAGTTTAGGTTTAGGTTGCATAACTGAAGGTATTTGGATTGAGGTTTTTGGACATTGTTAAATAAACCAAATTTTACTGAAACTTTTCAACTATTTGTTTCAGTCAAATATAAAAATTTTCTTGAATGAATCCAGATATACAGACAATATTTTGTCCCATAACTGTGAACTTGATGTGAGGTCATGCTTGTTGAAGAGGCATTTCCAATAACTGTATTACGCAACTTCACCGAAATGCAGTCAAACAGGCCAGCAGCTAACCTGTTTATACCAGTATGAGATGGTTCGTGTAGACACAAGATACATGTCATCAGATTGGATCTAATTATAAAGCTCTGGAGGCACAATAATTCCATTTAGATGCTTGTTTTCATTTCATGTTCTTTCTTTTTTTTTTTTTTTTTTTGTTTTGTTTGTTCATTTTTGTTTTTAAAAAAATATCAATAATCATGTCCCCTACCAACATCTCCACCTCAGGAAACAGAACCCACAGTGAGGATTACTCTGATCACTGTTCCAACTGCTCTGGTGTGTGTTATGTTGGTCAGTTCAAAAATGCTGGGGTGTTATCTTTGGATGCTGGTCACTATGACTCACTGCTATTTCACTCACATCAAACCTTTGCACGAACCTTTACAAAAACCTAACTTCTCTTTGTTTTGCAGTTAAATAGGATGCAATTGTCTGACATAAAGAAGTGTGTGTACTGTGTATTGATGTGGAATACAACATAGAGATAGATCAAGGTCTTTTTACCCTCAAAAAGCATACGGTGTCCCATGTTTTTCTATCTTCTTTATTTGTTCAACCTTTCTGAACCATACAGCATTGTGCTTTAATCTTTGTGTATGTCTACCTTGCAGCAACATGTTCCCAGCCAATTTGGTCCAAGCCACGTTTCAACAGGTGAGACCTTTTGATATAACACTTTGCCGTCTCAAATAAAAAAAGTATAGATTTCTTTTAAGAATTTCAATTCAACTCTTTTCTGTTTCTGTTTCTATCCCCCTGGCAACAGTATCGAACGAGTAGTGAGTACATTGTGAAACCGAAGCCTACGGTGGCCCAATCTGAGTCCACCACGCGGCGAGCACTTATCTACGGTATCCAGGACGATAATGGAACAGACATCCAAAATTTTGCTATTGACCTGACTCCGCCGCCTGATGTCCTCATACGAACTCGGGAAGGAACAAGCGATGGAATGAACGTCCTTGGAATTGTTATCTTTTCAGCCACCATGGGTACAAACCTTCTTATTTATTATTATTTATGTTGTGGTATGCCTTTTTATGCCTCAGTATCTCTTCTGATTTGCAATTTTCAGTATTTCTTAGTGTCAGCAAATCTCATGTGTACAACCAAACCATCAATGAACTCATCCTGTTTACAAGTATTGCAAACCTGATATATCTTATTCCTCTGTGTCGTACATCTCTGTTGTTATCCAAAAAATATTGAAAAAATATGAAGATGGTGGTTACTCTAGTTTGTTTAGAAAACAATGAATCTTCCAAAGGGTAAAACCAGCAATGTGGCTCCATTTAAAGAGCTTCACTAACTTGTTGTGCTCCACATCTCAACCTCTAAATTTTGTGCTTAAGTAGGAGAAGTGTGTAGTAAAAAAGTCAATAGGTTGTGATGTGTAGGGCAACGAGCTATAGGTCTGTAAATGGATCTATGTTCCCACTCATTTACAGTGGCATCTAACACACAAGGTGCCTTTGGTTACAATCGCATTGCTGTTGTTACTCTTTGGCCCTGAACATGATATTTCTGGTGTCATTTTAAAGATGTGCTTTATATTTTCACAGGTATTATGTTGGGAAGGATGGGGCCAAACGGCAGCGCCTTGGTGAACTTCTGCCAGAGCCTGAATGAGGCTGTCCTTAGAATTGTCGCCATTGTTATATGGTAATGAGTTCCATTAACACACATAATAACTATAGCTGGGCTTCCCAGTCTCAAACAATTAAGGAATTCTCACACAGAAAGGGGGTAATAAAACTAGTCCATGATATGTGAACATTTTCAGTATTTAGAAACTACAACTTTTTACCCTTTAATGCTAAACATATAGACATCAGTAAGATCTAGTTAGCTGATATTTTAGATGTAATGACCGATATAATTGCAGTTAGTAGTAATCATGCTAACCCACCATCTATACACAAATTTTGTTGTATAGCTAGTGAGAACAGACCTGTGTCTGTCCCAGACACTCAATCAAAAGCACCCGGCTCCCTCAGACAAATATCATTAGCATAAAAAAATAATGTTAGCGTGTATTAAAATATTGTTTACCAAATAGTAGATACAGCACAGAATAGTTTTTGATAGTTTATCAAAAAGTCTTATATTAGCTCACTACAATGTTTACAAGGCAGGCTTCATCACTAGGAACTATGTCAAAATAGGATTTGTTAATTCAGATTTATCAGCCACAGAGGATCATTAACGAGAAGCTGCACAGATGTTAGTGATTTTTTCCCCCCTGGTAAACAAGCTTAATAATGTGAGGCATTTTCCATCCAAAGTTAGCAGTCTGGCTCTTCTGTCAGCTGTCCATAGTAAATACAATAACATTTTTAAAACACATCAAATTGATCACCTAAGAATCATAGTAGGACCATGGGCTTTTACCTTAAAAAAAAAAACAAAAAACATTGAAGTTGCTATATGGATTTCAGCCATCCCTGATTTTATTATTTAGACCTGACCACACTGAAATATTTCCTGGAAAAAAGTTGTATTCTTTTCTTGTAATAATAATAATTATTGTTCTCTTGATGATTACACTTAAATAATAAGTTCACCATTGGATGTTCAAATAAACAATGAAAGAAGTTTTCCATGCTGTAATCATTCTTCCTGTTCATTATGACTGTTAAAAGATCCCCATCAATTGCATTCATACATGTATTTGAAGGCAATCTTGGAACCCATCAGCTAGTGTATGACAATGTCTTTGTGTCTGAGGGCAATGGTCAAACATCTAGAATTTTTGTCGTAGTTTTAGGTCCAGACAACATTTCAGCAAGCATGTTCTCTTTCACTCCCCTTCCATGCTGTTTATCTGCATGCAACCAAAGCTCCAACGTTCCTGTCAATATCACCAGGACAGAAACAGAATCCAAAACACTTCTGATCCCAAAAATCTTGTCTATTGCCTTCAGATTCTACATTTGTATGCAGATCTCTGTTTATAGAGATTAATCTGAAGTTTACACAAGGCTTCATCATTCTGAGTTAGTCATATTAAGTGGATATCTACTATTTACAGTCTTTGAGGCATCAAATTCCCTTTTAGCTTCAGATAAACTTTTAGATTTATTTTTGCCGACATCGAGCTCTGACTGTCCTCATCCTGCCAGGTACTTCCCATTTGGCATCGTTTTCCTGGTGGCTGGTAAAATCCTAGAGATGAGTGATCCGTCTGCCATGGGGAAGAAGCTGGGTTTCTATGCAGTCACTGTGGTGTTTGGTCTGGTGCTGCACGGCTTGTTCATCCTGCCTTCCATGTACTTCTTCATTACCAAAAAGAGCCCCATTGTTTACATTCGGGGAATCCTGCAAGCCCTGCTCATCGCCCTGGCAACATCTTCCAGGTAAATGAAACTAACTGAACAATAAAATTCAATTTGTTCATGTCTACTGAGATAATCCACTTTATTTTCCCATTTGAGAATCATAATTATTTACTATACAATGCACTAGTTTGAAATAAAAACATCCCTGAGTCCTAATACTACACATTATTTCCTTCCTCTTCTTTAACTGGAATACTACCGTGAAAAGCCTCAAAGGGATACTGGGAGATCAGAAAACATCTGGTGTGTGTGGGAAGAGATGGGAACATAAAGGAGCATTCCACATATTTGATTGGCCTGGCAACATGCCCATAGATGTCTGTGTGTGCGCTCAGTTCTGCATGTGTGCGTGCACATGTGGCTAATAGTTTAGGATATAGCTGCTCTATGTAAATTCACTTATGGATTTAAACAAGCATGTCATTGTTATTGCATGTTTTTTGGTTATATTAGCAAGACATGTTTACTTGTGGTAGATTTAAGACAGGTTTCTTTTCACCCCTTATGTAAATAAATGAGAATCAGTGGTTGCCTCCGAGGTAGAAAAACGACAAACTGCAATTTAAAACACAACAGCTTGCTTTGGAATTGTTCTTTGGCAATGGAAGGTTAGGTGATTCAACACACAAAAACACAGTAATGATGATTTTTCCCAGGTGAAATCAATCCTTTTTCTTGGGTCAAAGAAGAGAAGGTAGCATGTATTCAGTCTGTGGTATAATAGCGCCGATGATGATAATATTAATGGCGCTTTTCCACTACGCACTCACAGCACGGTACGGCTTGGCATGGCCCAGGTTTGGTGCTTTTTCATCACCAAAGACAGGAACATGTGGACCGGCTCGACCGACCATGGCAATGTATTTTTGCGATGCCATTTTTTTTCCCGTGTGACAATAGAGAAGTAGTTGAAGAAGTTGCCAGCTTTAAAAATGGCGGGGTTGCGTTGTGTTTGGCTTTTACAGTCTAGTGCCTTCCAGTGACGGTCCCAATGACAGCATTCATTGGTCAGTGGGAGGCAGTCAGCATTTAGTATTGCTTTGGCATGCTTGGCAGAGCATTAGTTGTTTCTAGGCTAGGCCATGGTTAGGCCATGGAGTGCCTGCCTCAATTACTAGTCATTAGGTGTCATCATCATCATCATACATGTGCTTAAAAAAAAAAAGCAAAAAGTATCAGCATCTGAATGTCTTGTTAAACATTAACAAAAACTTAAGAGGTGCTGCATGTTAACAAGCATGCTCAAGTGAAATTGAGAGGTTGTGATGTGAGCTCTCTTCTCTTCCTTCAGCTCTGCCACATTGCCTATAACCTTCAAGTGCCTCTTAGAGAACAACCACATCGACCGCCGCATCATCCGTTTCGTACTCCCCGTCGGGGCCACCATCAACATGGACGGCACCGCTCTCTACGAGGCCGTGGCAGCAATATTCATCGCACAAGTTAATAATTACGAGCTGGACTTTGGCCAGATCATCACCATCAGGTCAGTGGGCTGTGCATGTATACCATCTGTGCCTCTAAGCTCATTAATACGGTAAAAGAAACAGTATCGCTGGGATTTGAAAAGCAATGGATATCAACAACAATAAATCCTCTACATTGAATCACAGGCACATATTAGGGTATGTTTACATCTCTGGCTTTTAAATATCAGCTGTAATTTCCCCTGTTTTCCATGCTTTATTTTGACCTGATTAGTGGCAAAAAAAACACATTTACCTTCTGTATTTATGAGTTGAACATAATTATACAACAATCATTGCCAGATTTTTTTGGGATGAAAATCACAGTTGGGTGCATCAGTATCCAGGAAAAAAAAAAAGAACGCTATATGTCACTCTCAATTTGAGTGTTCCCTATTACACTGAAGCTTCACAATCAAAATGTCACCTTATCATAGTTCTTGGTGATTGGAGCATCATGGGTATTAATAGAAGTGTAGCATATGGAGGAAAATATCCAGGAAAGTAGTCATGGACTATTGCTCTTATTTTTTGGCAGATTGTTTTTTTTTTTTTGTTAATGCAATCCCCGCCTGGAACAGCTCAGTGTAGCTTTCTGCTTGATGGAATTGGACAAAACTAGAAAAAAAAAACCACGCACGGAAAGCTTAGCTCTTGTTGAATCCAGTATCCCTTTATGACAGGAGACATGAACAAATTACTAACCTTGATTTTTGCCTAGTTTGGTTTTCATGATAAGTGGAAAGGTCTAACAATAGGAAACGTCAAGTATTTATGTTACCATGAGTGGATAAAGACCCCTGACAAGGATACATTTAGAATCTTCTCGCTTGTTTGTATCAAGGCGAATATGTTTGGAGCTGTTTCCAACACACTAATGAACACATGTAGGAGAAAAATGGTGTTGTGTGCTTACAACATACAAAGGTAGATAACTCTGCGCACATGGTGGACAGTCTCTCCTCGAAAGAATTTATAGCGTTGTGCTCGGTTGTGCGTGGAACGTGACAGATGTGGGAAGAATGAAAAATGTTGGGAAGTGGAAATATGGGAAGAATGAAATGGATGAGCTTGTTAAATTGACAGTTTTTGGGAAGTTGCCCCCCACTGCTGACAGTGGAAAGGTGTGTGGGGAGGATATTTCAGACCCCATGAGAAGATCTGACAAGTACTTGAAGTATACCTAAACTTTTAGATGTCTTAAATCTGGGTTTGAAACTCTTTGACATTGTCGTATAGTTGTGTTTTTACAGCTTTTTTACCAAACATAAAGTACCAGTGCAGCATCACATTTGTACAAATGCTTTCTTGCATTTAAAGATTTTCTTCTAAACACATAAAAACACATCAACCGATATCTATAATGCATTTGAAAGGCATTTTCAAACCTTTGTGATTTCGTCCAGTTTTAACGACTTTCCCTTTTTAGTACAATTCATTTAAGTAGATCTGATTTTTACAGCATTCGTAATTGACTACAGACCAAAACAACTGCACCGAGACTTGATCCAGACACAAACAAATTCTGGAGCAGTTTGTGGTGGGAACATGATCTGACCACATCCAACTCATCCACTGACTCAGACCAGAGCGAGCCAACATAAGGTTTGAAAATGCTCTACAAAGACTAGTCCTCCGCCGGTGCTGAAGACCTGGAGCTGACCTACTGGGAGAGAGAGAGAGAGAGAGAGAGAGAGAGAGAGAGAGAGAGAGAGAGAGAGAGAGAGAGAGAGAGAGAAAGAGAGAGAGAGAGAGAGAGAACTAGAAGTGCAGATTGCAAAAAAAAAAAACAGATGTGCACAGAAAATAATCTGCAATCAGATAAAAGCATTACAACTTGCAAGCAATACAAGATAAAGTAGACTTATCTCATGATCGTTTTGCTTTAAGTGTAAGGCAAACGCTGACGGTACTCCTTGCTTTTCATCTGGTCCTTTTACAAAAAAACATATTGAGTAGATATCCTGCGGAGCGTGTATGCATTTTTAGAAAGATTCCCCCCATGATCTTTCAAAAATTCATGAATTCACGAATCATACACTCAGCCCGGTGTATCTTCTCCTTGATCTTCCTGGTAGATGTATCACCTGATGCTTGTTGATGATATCAGAGGAAAAGCACACTACTACAGTGAATTTCCAATGAGGCTATCTCACTATGTCTGTCTGCTGTAAACACCATGGGGGAATATTCTGTTCATGCCGTGCCTTCTGCCTGGTGTGTATTGGAAACTTTAACACATGGATTTCTTTTCTGTAATGTGTGAATATTGCCACGTTTGCAAGTTTAAGTAATAATAGCTGTTTGGGTTTTTTTGTCCTTGTGTTTTTATCTTTTTTGCACAATTAAAAGTTCCAGTATCTCAGAAGAAGTGCATGTATTAAGAAAATGGTCCTTGATCAAAATGGTAAAGTCACAAAGTATTAATCATTTAAGGCGATAAACAAAATCGGCACATTACCCTTCAAGTGTACTGTTTTGTTCCCTGTGTATTTTCAATATAATTCCATACAACAACTGTAGATTGAAAGTATCCGCTTATCCCAGGCTGAAAAGAGCCACGTGGCCTCAATAAACCACCATATTCCAGTCACGCCACTGCTGGACCTCTGACCTCAACAACCTCTCTCACCCTACCCCCCACCCCACCACCACCACTACCTCTACCACTATCTCTCACCCATCATGCTGTAGTGGTAGGATCATCCCATCCTCAACCTTTGGCTCTGCACCAGTTGTTCACCAGCTTGTAGCTCACAGTCTCTATAATTATACACTGTTGTAACCATCAGGGAAGATGCCTCTAATAAGTTTGTAGTTGGACAGTTGCTATGGAGATGTTGTTAGTTTATTCTCTTACTTACTTTGATGAAGGAACCAGTGACACCAGCTGTATCTTTAGATTCATCCCAATAAACATATTAGGAGAAGAAGATATGTTATTAATTGGTTCTAGAGTGCACATGTTTAATTTTTTCTTCAAGTTCTTTTGATCAGTAATCGCTGCATATATATTCGTCAAAACATGCAACCTGCTGTCTGATGCTGCCCTCAGAGGATGTAGGGTGGCTCAATAAAAGACTGCCTCCTGTCTGTGAGACTAAAGAAGGGTTTAAATATGTTTGACACATATGTAGATTTATTTTTAATTTCCCCCAATAAAGTCACTAACATTTCATATGTAATTATAACAATTTACAACAATTCTCGATACATATAGTGGTGGAAAAAAGTTTTGGGACATCCTTAAAAATGTCCATAATGTCAATGTGTCTCCTCAGGCATGTTTCCTGTGTTTTGTCTCCAAGGAACTTTCACATGTGCTGGCTCTATATAGACACCAAGCACGGCATACAACAATGGTGTCTTTTAATAAAAAGCATGACCCTCATTAGCAGATCACTGGTACCATAATGACCCAATACTCAAAATGCCTGATATATTTCTATGGAACCAATCAGTTTTAAGTTTTTAATGTCTTTTTTTTTGTGCCTGTACTAAAAGAAATTACACTTGAAGACCTAAGAATGATTCTTAATGTAATATTTCAAAATGCATAGTGTGTCCAAAAACTTTTTTCCACCACTGTATGTACCGGTATTTATGTGCCCCAGGGCAAATGTATGGAGTCTTTCAACCCGTTCATGTCTGTGTATTCGGTGACTGGCTTTTTTTGTTGTTGTTGTTCTTTTTGCCTCTAATGATGATGTCTTTCAAATGATTCCTCTCTGCAACACTAGCTGCAGTATGAATGAGAACAGGAGAAGATAGCAAATTATAATTAAGTTTAGGCAACTAAAACGCCTACAGGTCCCCTCCAGATATGATACACAAAAATACTCAGTGTATTTTTTTTTCAGAAGTTAAATTATACTGGGATATTATACTGGGATTAGCTGCCAAACTGTAGTTGTGATGTCACAAAGTCCGACTCATACATAGTGTGTATATCTGAAATTTTTTTATTAAGGTTAAGCACATTTCCACAAATGATGTGAAATGACCAGAAATCACCCTGTAGGTCAAGCACCAAAGTGAAGTAACAATAAGACAAACACAGCTTTAAGTGTAGGGGACTTGAAGGTTAGAGAAAGATTGCAGCTCTGGATTGGGATATGGTACTTGCCTCCAGCATAAAAATAAGACATTCCCATCCACTACCCTGACCTTTACACCCTTCCTTTCTGCTTCGCTACATAACAATATGGTATTACGTAAGACATTATCAGTCATCTAGGCCATTGTATACACACAAGAGCTCAGTTAAAGGCATCTGCACTATTTTTAGATTCTTCAAGACCTCTTTGTCATTAGTTTTCAATAACCTGTAATTATCTACTTATCATTGGCTCAGTCCTTGTGGCATTGGTCAAGTCCACCAATTGGATTGCCATGAACATTCATTGTTCCTCAACAGTGTATCCTGCTGAGGGTTGTTGACACAGTACCCTAACTTCCCCACTAATGCCACCACAAGGTTAACATTTGTAGTCTTTAGGGAAATATCTCAACAACTGCTACATTAGAAATTTATGTTCCACTCAAGTTTGGACTGTCAGCCCTGGCTCTTAGTGGAGTACCGTCATTAGGACCACATGAAAAACTAAAGACATTTCCATCAGCACTGGCAGTACTTTCTGATTAGAAACTAAAAGAGAGAAGATGAAGGGTTTAAAAAAAAAAAAAATAAATAACACATCCTTATGACTTTGCTTGTGTATTGGCTTCTGATGATATTCTACAGGAACTAACAATTAAGTGCCAATGCCACTGTTCAGGGTCAGCAGTCGTTAATTCCCCTTTGTTTTTTTGAATGGATTTAAAGTCTTTCTCTGTAATCACATCAAACCTCCAAATCTCCACCAGCATCACAGCCACCGCAGCCAGTATCGGTGCAGCAGGTATTCCACAAGCCGGACTGGTTACCATGGTGATAGTGCTAACATCTGTCGGGTTGCCAACCGATGACATCACTCTCATCATTGCAGTAGATTGGGCATTGTAAGTAGCATCTGTGCATCTCTTTTATGTGACAAATTCAAAACTAATCATCTCAGAGCAAAAAAAAAACAAAAAACACATGAGCCCCATCTTCTTCATTTGATTTTAAGTCAGAATGTCCAAGAATGTTTTAGCTTTGAATACATAAATCCTCTCTAAAATATCGTCTTCCTTTACAGAGACAGATTCCGTACCATGGTGAACGTAATGGGTGATGCTTTGGCGACGGGTATAATGGCACACATCTGCAGGAAAGACTTCATGAAAGAGGGAGATGGGGTGAGTTTGAACTGTGTTTTTTAGCCCAAAAACATTTCTACAGAAAGTGACAGAACTATTTAAGAGGACACGATTACACAAATACTTCATTTTGCCACTTAGTTGTAAAGCCGGTTCTGAATGATCAAGCTAGTATCAATCGTTGGTCCCCGAGTGTGCTGCAAATACTACTTATTGAAGCTGACACCCCATGATGTCATGATGTTACCTTTCCTGTTTCTTGAAATGTCAAAGCTTTTACTCAACACACAAAAAGAAAAAGCAGATAAGTAAAGCAGTTAGGAGATAAGCATGCATTTGTATAACTGCTGTAATTTGAAAAGAAGTTTCTTGGTGTTACATCCTTCTTAATTCCTAATTTCCATTCGTGATTTCCTTCTGATAATTCCCTTTCCTGTTTCCCATTGCCGTGACCTTTTTTGACTTTCAGGTACCTTTGATCTGCGAAGCCAAACCCCCGACAACCGCCCCACCTCTGATGAACTGCCACAACAACAACGGCAACTACCAGCCCCCTTCCTCAGGGCCCAAACACAAGCACGTTCCTCCCGACGTGGCGCGACTCATGCAGCTGGAGGAGGGCGTCCGGCCGCCATCGGAGAGGAAGATGCCTCCGATCCCTCCGAGACACCTGAAGAAGTGTAAAGAACAGTGTGCCATTGATATGAATGGCCTAGAGACCAATGTATAACCTCCTGCTGGAGTTTAACATCACGGTGTGGTTGCCCTCATGAGAACCAAGGAGCAAAGGACACCTGTATAGGTGGTAGGACAACATGCCAAAGCTCCTCTGCAATTCTTAACTTGGAGTTAAAACCCATGTGACGTTGTGAATATAAAGAAGAGGCGTTTAATCGTGAAGTTGTTGGTACTCTATATTGACTGTACAACTGGGCAAAGGTCACATTGACAATGGAATTTATGACACCAAGAGGACAGCCATAATATATTATTTGTGCTTGTTCTGGAGCTCCAGGGTGGACTTGCACCTGAACAACCAGACTCTGAATACTGTAGAAGGTGTGAGAACTCCCTTTCACACCCGATTAACTTATTTCTATTTGATATTGACATTTTATATGATTTCTTAAATTTGTTTTGTCCGTGTGCAACATGTTAAGAAGACAAGTGTTTATTATATTTTATACTACTGCAAGCAGAAAGCGATTTGTGTCATAAAAAAAATTAAATGAGAAGAAAGGATTGCAGGACAGTTTAATAATCAGGAGGTAAAGCGAAAATGCCCAAATTGTTTAATTTTGCCTTAACATTGCTGGTGGTGCTAGGCTAACTGATGACAGGGAAGAGAGGCCTGAAGAAGGAGATCAGAAACTTCACTTTCTCTTGTGGTCATAACTTCAATACGTGGGCAAAATATGAGATTTGAATAGTTTCAAGTAGTTGAACTGCCTCAGGAGCACTTGATTTCAACTTACCTGCCACTTGAACAGCCTGGAAACTACCCATGGTATTACAATACCTTCTTGGGGTTTGTTTTATTTTGTTTTGATACAACATGGAAATATCAAACAAGCAATCTGAACATTTTTAAACCTAAAACACATGAGCTCATTTTGGAACTTTTGAGTTTCTCTTGTATTAGTTTTTTTTTTTTTTTTTTTACCATTTATGCATTGATACAACACAGTGAAAGGACATATTTATATCTTTTCAGGTCTGCTTAAACAATACGCATATGACAGTATGTATGTTGAGAGTTCTTTACCATAATCATTCCTCCGTTCCATACTGGCCCTAGGATGATGTGCTAGAGTTCTGAATGGGCCTAAAACTGAGATCTGAACATGGTCCATAGCCAAACCTTTCAGACTACACCCAATTGAACTAGCTTGCTAACCTAGATCGCTAATCCAGAAACAAACTTTGTACAAGAGATCATGATGATCTTCACAAATCCAAGGTTGGAGGTTATTATCTATAGTCACAACATTGTCAAAATGTCCCCGCAGTGCAACAGCCTTCTTTGGGGCTTTATCTCTTTCATTACAGACTTCCACCTCGCTAGGCTAACACTGATGCTTTGGCTAAGCTCCTGTTATTTTCCAACCTTCCAGACTACACTGAGTACCTGCTCGTAACACATGACATTTAAAAAAATCTTTGTGCAAAATAAACAGATCTAGATTGTGCCCTAGCGTGACGCCAAAAATTACAGATGGCATATAAATAACATGCTCCTGGTTCTACACCAAAAACAATTGCATTTCAAAGTTTAGCTAAAGCTAATTTGAGGTCCCGGGAGTCTGCATGTTGTCAGACTCAGCTAACTGACAGTGACTGTGAAATTCATTTATGACTATTACTACTATTTTTCTTATACGCACATTAGCTGTTGCTACCTAACAACATGCTCCAACTCTTGATGCAGTGTGTTTGTGATGTCTGATGAAGGCCATGATATAAGACATTTTTTGAGCTCTTGAGGAAATTCTAAGTCTTTTCCATTGAATTTACCACACTGCATCTAAAGTTTGCCTTCTGTCTGAACAGTTAAGTAGCATTAAGAAAGGACTGCGTTGCGGTGATGATGGCAAGGAATGATTACAGATCATCAATAATCCTCCTAATCGTGTGGCTTGTGGGTATTGTACTATGATGCCAGATGTGCAAGTCCTTCGGATTACATTTAAACTCTGTCACATAGAGGGTCCATCCTTTTCATTAACAGTTTTGTCAGCTCTGTGCAAATGAACTGCCACAGAAATCATATTTTACTCATGGGAAGGTAACAGATTGTATTCTCAGATGTAGTTTATCTTACAGTATCTCCTCATAGTTATAATATTAGACAGAATATCTGCACCTGTGACATACATGACGGCACTGCCCTGTGTGAAAGAATCTGCTGAAATATTAATCAGATGTTCCGGCGAATGTTAGAAAATGCACTTCAGCACGTCTTCTTCAGCCTTTTCGAATAATTTATTGCTGTGTTTTTAATGACTGTACATGTGACAATACAATACTGCTGTACGTGACAAGTGACACTGTATTCATAGCAATATAGTGAGTGTAATAGGATGAGTATTTTCAATGTCATATAAAAATATTTGCTATCTTTTTTTTTTAATATATAAAAACTGGAATGGACTGCAGTAGTAGCGGCAGCAGCAGGATTGAATATGTTCAATTTGCTTTTATGTTTGGAGTATTTCATTCACAAGCACATGTCAAAAGAATAACATAAAAAAATAATGATATCCGCATTGATCTATACTGTAGGTAAGTCACTGCTTTCCAAGGTTATTGCTATCATTACAACTCACAGGCTGCATGTTCACTCAAATCTTTAAAAAAAAATGACTTAAGAGTGTGGTGAAAACACTTAAAAAGCCCCCCCAAAAATAGCCCAAAATAGTTGTCTACCATTAACTCATTCTCAATATGGACACACAACTGAACTTGGTAACCATCTTTAATTTCAAAGGAAAACTGTGCAGAGCCACCAGAAAGGCCAAAGTTCAATCAGAAACTGCTTGTATTGTTACCTACACAAATTCTTTCACAGTATTTGTAGTAAAATGACTTATTTAAGGCAGATGAACAAGGCAGGGCATAACAAAAATGACATAAAGCAGAGAAAGACATATACATAGTGTAAACATCTGTCCTTTTTTCACTCCGCTTAAAATTTCTGCCATCAATTCTGAACAAAACATTTACATACTTCACATTGAGCTTTTGTGAATGCATATTAAATGATAAAGCAGAAACAGACATTATGTGTCAACAGTCATAAACAAAAAAAAAAAATATTAAAGCTCAGATATAAAGATATGCAATTCTAACCAGCCCACGAAAAGGAAACTAAAGTAACTTCATCCGGTATCCTGCACCAGAAATATTTAACTCTGCCACTCTCAATAATGGACCTGGGAAATGTCATTCACAGGTTCATTCCCGTTTAAAAAAAAAAAAAAGCCAGTTTCTGAACCTTGACAGAATACAGTCCAATGTCAGCTCCTCCTCCTCTACCAGATCGCCGTCGTTGTCTCTCTCTCTTCTACAGGGAGTTTATTGTTCCCTGGGCCGATGTCCACCACTTCCAAATTGAACAGGTGTGACAGAGAGCGCTCGTCCACTGAGTCCACAGCCAGGCGGTTATTCCTTGAACAGTGAAAAAAAAAAAAAAAAAATCACACAGGTTCATGAGGTATATTTTTCTTAACAGTTGATGAAAAACAACCTTCAGAGGCTTAAGCAAGCAAAAGTCCTAACGTGCGGAAGAGACGGTTAACAGACAGCAGGTGACATTTATAAAACCACATCTGTCAGGAGGTAGCATCTGACAGCTTCTCTCCACTCAGGGATCAGCCTAGCGGGTCCCATCTGTTGAGTATATATACGTATGTGCGTGAGCTGGAACTGCACCCGCTTCTATGTCTGATGACTCTTATTGACTGGATCGATAGGTGTTGCACTCTAATCAAAACCCTTCTGAGACACCTGGAATCAACTGCGCCCACTTCAATTTATCAGTGGAAAATGTCTCCCGGGAACTTTTAACTAGCCAGCATTCAATACAATATGCAATTAGTAATGAACACACATAATTCCTCCCTCCGCCACCCCCACCCCCTACTGATGAACGCATTCCAGTGGCTCTAAATTGGCTCAGGTCAAAGGCTCCCAGCTGTAAGGGGATTTTAGTTTAAAAAAAAAAAAAAGAGCGAGAGAGAGAAAGAAATGTGGTAACAGCTGATATGGACAACATGAAGAGCATAACAGCTTGGAAGGGGTCAAGGCCTGTAAACACAAGCCATAAAGCAACTAGGTTGAGGTCACATTGAAAAACCAAACAGAACAAAAGCCTTCAAAAGCGCTCGGCCGAAACCTCTTTAACTGTGCTGCCATGAATGCTGCTTTCAGCTATAAGTCTGCACTATGAGGAATAAAAGCAAAGCGGGAAATTTTGTTGAACTCATGCAAGTTAAAGGAGATGGACAGAGATTAGATAGAGTGTTGCAGTACTCTGTGAAATGAAGCTTAGTTGTAAAAAAAAATTTGGTTGATTCAGTAGCATCTTCTCATCTCAAGTCTTAGCTCTAATCTTATACAATACACTGTGCAAAGTCTGTCACTACCCTCACATACTCAATACACTTCTTTTAGAGTTTTATGAACTGTGAAAGTGATTTTTTTTTTCTCACACACACACATTGACAAGAATAAACAATGGAAAGACACCTGTGCCAAAAAATTCAGACTAAGCTGATTGTAAAAATGTGTTTTGGTGTACATCAGCTGACCCTTGGAGAATAGCGCGGCAGTATCCACCCACCACATTTCCAAAAAAGCCCCGAGGGCGGTGAATAGTGTCAGGTTAAAGTTTATCCTCTACTCTACTGCATGGAGCGTGCAGCTACTTTAAAATGAATCAGCTTATGGAAACAATTGTAGAAGATAAATAGAGTGCTGACATGAGTTTAACAGTGGTTCATTTCTCTTTTTGGAAAGAAAACAAGAATTACAATTACTGGTAAATGAATGAGACTAATAACCACAATCTTCTTTCAAAAGCAGTTTGTGAAAATGTGTGTGTTCCTCACCGGAGGAAGATGCCTTTGATGTTGGGAGTGCCGTCAAATGCTGAAGGAGGGACACTGGAGATGAGGTTACTTTCCAGGTAAATGTACTCCAGAGTTTCAGGCAGGTCGGGTGGGATGTGCGACAGCTTGTTGGCAGACAGGTCCAGTGTCTAAAATTACAAGATGAGTAATGAAACAAATATGTTTTCTTAGGTCTTAGAGGAATTAAACAGAAGTCTGATTTGTGTGGTTGCTAATAACCATTTTTCCACTGCATGAACTTAACAAATCAAAGCAGGTTCTCGAGAAAAAAAACCAAAAAAAAAACCTGCTTTTGTTTCCATTTTTATACACTCATTTCGTTCCTGGAACTAAATTGTGGTGCTGCTCAGGAGGTGATACAAAATTAAAGTTCCAGATACCTTCAGAGGTTGCAGACAATGACGTCAATCATGATTGGACAAGCAGATGTGTCACCACACCACAATGAGGACAACGGCTAAATACGTAGTCCGATGTCTGACCGAAATGAGCAACAACAAAATATTTGAAAGATTAAATAAGTAAAAAATACAAGATCATGATGCCCACAATGGAGCAAACTGAAAAATTACAAAGCAGTTTGATTAGTTGGACGTC
This sequence comes from Rastrelliger brachysoma, assembly GCA_024605115.1. Lineage (NCBI taxonomy): Eukaryota > Metazoa > Chordata > Actinopteri > Scombriformes > Scombridae > Rastrelliger > Rastrelliger brachysoma. The sequence continues at coordinate 16,748 of JANJYP010064622.1, forward strand.
ATTTTGGGCTATGAAGTGGCTTGGGCTAGGACCAGCAGCCCCCTATTGTAAATATCAAAATTGGTTCACTTTGTAAAGTACAGTAACCTAAACTAGAGCCTCGATGGATTTTAAGAACTATTGGAAGGCCCAGGTTACAGATTCTTAAGTTCCTGAAGTGGAAAATCATCATGTTCTAGTATCTTCATGCAGCCACTCACTGTGAGCGAACTTAGCTCCATCAAGCTTCCCTGGGAGAAAGAGCTCAGTTTCAGTTCATTATGACTTAGGAGGAGCTTTCGGAGCTTCTGCATTCCTCTCAGTGCGCGGTCAGGTATGGAGTTCAACCTGTTGTTCTTGATTTCGAGGACCTGAAGGCTTCGAGGAAGACCAAGAGGCATCGTTTGAAAGTTGTTTCCCGACAGGTCGAGGGTTTCCAGCAAACGTAGCTTCCTGAACGCGTCGGGCTGTACCTTGGGGCTGGTCAGCCGGTTGTAGCTGAGGTTGAGCTCGGTCAGGGTGTACAGATGGATCAGGTCATTGCGGCCAATTTCACTAATCAAGTTGTGGAGCAGCATTAAAGTCTTAGCCCGCCGAGGAAGACCCTTGGGAACCCTTTCCAGCAAGTTATTGTACATGTGGAGAGTGTGCAGCTTCTTCAAACCCTAGTGAGAATGCAAATTAAAACTCCAACTGATTATTAATTACACAGAGGGCAAAAATATCTACATCTGCCAGGCATTCATCTAAAATTGGCTGAGCATTACCTCTTATAGTCTGTTCTTACAAGTGAAAATACTAAAATGAAAGCATTTTTTTTTTACATGGGTCTGTTTTCTTGGGAAATTCTAAAGAACATGAACATAAAAAAGGAATGTACCTGGAAGGCAGCCGGGTGAATTGAACGTGAACGGAGCTTGTTATTGTGGAGAAGCAGGTACTCGAGGTTTCGGGCAGAAGTAAGAGCGTCCCCGGGGATGCTGCGGATGGAGTTCTTCTCCAGGTGTAGCAGCACTAGATTGCGAGGCAGACCCTTAGGGACGACGCTCAAGTTGTTATTGGATAAGTCCAGACACTCTAGGCTGCTAAGCTGGCTGCCAGGAGACACAGAGAGAGGAAGTCATCAATTCTGAGCTCTTGTGTTGTTTCGCCTTGCTGCTTCAACACAAGACATCAGATAGTCTTTGTCAAGCAGCTGCTTTCTTCTTGTACTCACTTGAAAACATCTAAATGGCTGCATAATTAAGGGATTTTATTTGTTGTAGTTTTTTTAACACACAGCAAAGGCATCGAGATGGTAGAATATTTAAGCGCCTGGGGATTAGTGAGGATTTTGTCCACCTGAAAGTATCGTTGTCCATGCCTTCATTGCTGAGAAAATTGTTCTCCAGATACAGTTCTCGGAGGTTTCGCAAGCTGTCAAAAACCCCTGATGGGATTTTCTCCAGCTTGTTATTCTGTAACGACAGGAACAATCCTTAAGTGTTAACATGACCACGTTCTATGATTATTCTAAATGCAAAGTTATGCAGCAATGTGCTCCAATTTGTTATGAGGGACCTTCAAATGAAGACGGTAAAGTGTGGTAGGGAGATTACTGGGGACAACCCGCAAGAAGTTGCTGGACAAGGTGAGAATCTCCAGGGATTTGGAACCGTTGAACATGTCTTCAGGAAGCCCCCCATCACTTAGCTTGTTGTTATGGAGATACACAGACCTGGGGGCCACAAGTAAATTATGTTGCAGTGTGTAATGGGCATACTTAATTTTTTTTTAAATAGATGAGAAATTTGTACAAAAAACAAACAAAAAAAAGTTTTACTTCAGTTTTGGTTTTTGGCCAAACGTATGTGGAAAGATCTTTGTAAGCTGATTGGCAGCAAAGTCAGCGCTGACCAAAGAATATGGTAGAACTTTTGGCGCTGTTGTAAGCTGAAAAACACAAGAAAAGAAGCATGAGAGTTTTATTGTAAAGATTTCATGGATGTAGGAAGAATGCGACGTTTGAGACTGTCCTCATCAGAAATGGAGGGCATTAAATTAATCTTTCAGTTTACCTTACAAACAACTTCATATGCAAATTAATGTTCATGGTTCACAGACAATGTACTCTATAGCATTGGCTAACTCTTGCGCTTACTTTTACTATATATTAATGGTTCTCAGTAAAATGCTTCCACACCTACATGAACTGCCATCAAAGTTGATACAGCCCTGTATCATCATGTTTCATTTTTGTATATTTTGGACCACTCAGAGTAAAAGACAAAGTAAAGTAAGAGATTTTTCTGTAAACTTCATACTTTATAAATTATATCCAGTGGGCCAGAGTGGAAAATGCCATCATCAGGTCAAAATTCATATGTGTTATGACCAAACACCTGCTTAGAGTACCTGTGTTTTTTTGTCATTAATACTCATTGGATTTTTTTCTTTAATCGCAGATATTTGCTCAAATCAACAAGTCTGTCCTCTCCAGAAAAAAAAAAAAAGAAAAAAAGTGAACTGCTTCATTTGCTAGAGCGTGCCAATGCTGTACAAGCAAGTTGCCCCCCACTTTAGTCTCTCCTGCCAGAACTAGCGCTACATCGTACAAAACAGCAGAGAGTATAGAAATCCGAGAAGCACTGGTGAGATTAGATGTTCATTTAAAGCTCTCTCCTTTATAACATGGTTTATGGATTAAAGCAGCATGGGTGTCTTTGAGGCTTAGCGAGCACTTAAAAATCCCCTATTCTTCCTGTATCCCGTTTTCCTATTCATCCCTGCGAAGGCACAAACAAATCTGTCCATCCTTTCTCTCTTGCTCTGTGTCCAAAAGGGTCAGTAACATTTTAGCTCTGACCAGCTGGCACAGGCATACTGGAAGTGATTACAAGCATAAGCTCGCACAGAGTGTGTGAGAGGAGACTGCCACCTCTCTCTGCCAGCTGGCACTGTGTACATGTATCAGAGTAATACAGAATACAATAAAATAACATTTAAAAAACTGTATTGAGAGATGTATATGAAAAGATAACATTTCTTTTGAAATACAAGCAGTGATGTGGTTAGAAGAGAGAACAAACATTTGAGAGGCTGGTGTATGACTCACCTTGTTATTTCCCAAGTATAAATAAGCCAGCTGTTCAAGCATTTCAAAACCTTCATCTTCAAGGCCTGTGAAATGAAAAAAAACATTCTTTTAATTCAAGATACTAACCAAAAAAAAAAGTCAAAACCTGCTATACGTAGTTTTTTTTTTTTTTTTTTTTTAAATCAATGTTAAAAATAGTCTGGAATTCTGTATCCGTGGTCTCAAGGAAAATAGCAACAATACTCAATACTGGAGATTGCTCAGAGCAAAATTTTTGTAAAGCACTGGCAACTTTTTGAAGTGATACTATCTCAATATATTTGAAGGTTAATGGATATTTCAATCTCCAAAAGTACACCCACACTTGTTCTGTCGAAGTGGATTTTATGCATCCCGTTGCTAATTGTGTCTGTTATTTGTTCCATGTGGCTCAGTGATTGTAGTCGCTAACGATGTGGTTCATTCATTCCAACTTCGCTTCAAAAGTAGCTTGCTGATTCACAATGTGAACGGAAAACACATAAACATTAACACTGTACATATTGTAAATACAAGTTTTTCTTTTTGTTTTTTTTAAAAAGTCATGCAAATGACTCTAAACAGCCCCAGTGAACACCTGACTACACAGCCAACCCTATTTCAGAGATTCATGAAAATCTGGGAATGCAGGAAAGGAATCTTTTAAACGCAACCTTTGTTTCTACCACATAAGACAAGTGGAGAACATAACATGAACCAGCTATGGCAGGTTCAGAAATCAACTCATATATTGAACAAGATGGGAAAAGGAGGCTGAAGAAGTTATTTTAGTTGATGAGAAATAAGGTGGACTACTGCAAGGACATCCATGAGTCCTCCAAACACTGATAATACTGTTTGACAAGATTTTTTTTCCCCCTACATACAGGTACATAACCTAATTAGTTTTCCTTCAGGAATGTGGTCTTACGTTGGTCTCTTATCAATTCTACTACATGAAATGTAAGACTTAGCGATTTGGGAAATTGCAGTTGGAGCTTTAGCAGTCTCAACAGGAGCAGTTGTCACAGCTGGCCAGGAGGACAATAATCCATTAAGCTATCTGTTCATGTTGGCAGTACCATTAGCCAGAACAGTAAAAACCAAGTGGCTTTCAGCTACACCACTAGCTGAAATAATAAAGGTTTAGCCAGTAGGTGCAAAAAGTTGTTCCCAACAGGTCTGACATATGCTATTTGATGTTTATTTTGGATTGTGTTGTTGAATGGTAATACATAAGCATGAATGAGGCTTGAAACAGTATTTAAACACAAACTGCAAAGATTAGCCATTGCCAGTCAAGTCAAGTCACTACAGCTGCCTGTTGTGTTTCTGTGATGGTTTGTTTAAGACAGCAAATCATTTTTTGCTGCTATGCCGTTGCTTCGATGGCCCATTATTCCAAAACCCCACTAGTTTGAAAAACCTCCCATTGGACTGAAAGCCCATTATTCCAACGTCCTGTTATCCTGAAAACAAAAGCCTTTCGGGTCAATGGGCAGTCCCCCATTTTGCTGTTTACAGCTGCTGGTGTAGATGCTCTAACTAATATATGTTAGATACCAATAGTGTCATCTGAGACTCCTAAATAATAACAATGTGGCCACTGTGCAGCTGTTGTGAATTTGCAATGTTGTTTGCATACTAGTAAAGGACAGCTATGCTTGACATTTGCATTTCAGAGCATTTCCTTCTGGCTTAGCTGAATAAATTGTGAATGGTAAATAGACTGCACTTCCAACCAGACAAAGAGCTTTTACACTACAGAACATATTAACCCATTCACACACACTCACACACAAATGGTCAACTGGTATGTACATGTGTGTGTGAATGGATAAATATGTCCAATTTGAGGTTCAATATCTTGTCTGAGGACACTTCAGTATGTGGACTGGAGAAACTGGGAATCGAACCAACAATCTTAATTAGTGGACAACCCTTAGTCTTAGTGGCACTGGCTGTTACTGGCAGGTCAGCAGCAACCTTTAGCAGTCTGTCAGTAGTTAAAAGACTCACTGCTGAGTCATGGCTGTCTGTTTTAGGATGATAGGTAGTAAGATATTCATTCATTTTATGTAATTACATCCACCATGGAGGTTGTGATTTTGGCTGTTCATTCATTAGCCACTATGAGCTTCTGGTCATATGAGACAAAAGACAGCTGTGACAGGAAAACTCCTCAATGTATTGAGCAAGAGTGCATTTCATTGTTTATGAATTCAGCTCTTAATTTCAAAGAGGGAAAATGATGTGTGCTATAATCTTTCTTTAAAACTCTAAATCTACAACAACACAACACTTTTAAAATGTACCTATCCTTCGCAAACTGATTCAGTTTTCACTGTTTAGAGTCATTTCCACTGTTGGACAGCACACCACGGGTGTTTGGAATAGTCAAACTGGAAAATGCATTTCAACTGCCATGGTGAGGTGTTTTTGAAATTTTTGCTTCCATAAATACAAGTAATAAATAACCACCAAAGTGACGCAACTGTTAAAAGCTCTGACAGACCAAGTCAACAAAGACCCACAGCTGAGAAAGAAAAACATATTTAACAGACCCATTTGTCCCACAAGGAGCAATTTTTACATATAACAGTCTGTAATCAGCTCTCCCGAGGTACGCCAGGTTCCTGCAAGAGATTTTTTAATTGTATTACTGTGTTTACCATCTGTGGTGAGCAAGTTGTTCTGAAGATTGAGAGTGTCAAGTTGACCCAGGTGGGAGATGTGCTCCACTGTTATCGCTTCGATTTTGTTGTTCTGGCATCAGGAGACAAAACACAGATGATTTTCTATATGGAGCTTTAAAAAAGTGAACTTGTATTACAGGCTTTGTGTGTATGTTTGTTTTAAGACCTGCAGAGAGAGCTGACGGGTGGTGTAGGACAGCTCGCCGGGGAACTCGGTGAGGTCGACCCCTGCGCAGTCCACCTCCCCCTCCACTGCGCACTTGCAGTCCGCCGGACATTCGAACGGGTCGGCTTCCGCTTTTGCGACGACGGCCTCCTTTAATGCCTCTTCCTCTGGTTCGAGAGGGGCCTGGCAACGCACCAACACCGAAGCCAAGAGCAGCACACTCAAAGCCTGCAAGATGGAATGCTTGGGAAAGGCCATGTCCACTGCTGAGCTCTCCTGTTACATGAGCACAGGGACAGTAAAGTTAAAAAGAGTTCTTGGAGTGTTTTAGATCTTGGAAACAGAACCTTGTTAAAGCTGCAATCTGCTAGTTTTAAAGCTGTTTCAAGCAGATTTTTATACTTTTGAGATTTTGGATTCTTTGTTGAAGCGTGAAATACCCAAAATTCTCCAATAACTTTTTTTTTTAATTAAGTTTGTGTTGTGAATGGCATTGTGTTATCATTACTTTACACTACTTCATAGTTCCTGAGAGGTGAGGAAGCGTGCTTACAGCGTGTCAATCATACACGAACAGAAACATTTAATGGCGCTGGTGCTTTCTCATTCATTTATCTGTTGTCTGCGTTGTCCGGAAGAAAATCACATAGTCTTTTTAAGCCCCATTGCCACTAATCAGAAGTTTTATTTAAATCTGCTGCACATTTGGTTTAATTAACATTTAAAATTGCAGGAATTGTTTTTGGTCACTAGGGGGAAGCAGAAACAAGCTGACATATTATCACCTCATAAGTTGGTCATATGGTTGACTTGTTAGTAAACAGTCGCTTATTGACACATGTAGCAGACAACGGAGCGACATTAGTATTCAGTGGGTGTCATGCAAGAACATTTTTTTAGCTTTATCCCTTCAAGGTTGCTCGTACAAATGCTCCAAATCGGATCTTGTTATAAATGACTTGTTTCAGTCTGGTGATAGTTAACGGTGAAACCTGATATTAACAAACCAACACATGTAAAATTGCCATAAAAGGCTAATGGTGGGCGAGTTTCATTCAAAAACTTCCCAAAGAGTAAAAACAATGCTCAATATCAGTGACCAGTACCACGAAGCGAGCTAAGCCTATCCGGGTGGTTACTCCCAGCCTATCTAACTCAACCAATCCATAACAATGACAATCAGGATCAGCAGTACCACGAAGCTGGTTATCAATTGGCTAACTCAGGCCAGGTTTGACTTGTTGTGAATCTGTGAACGCACATGTATAAAGGGGCGAGATCAAGGGAGCAGGCCATTCAAAATCGTTAAAGATCATGGATCCCTGATCATGAAAGGACACCCTGAAACATAAAAACCTCATTTCATCTGGTAAATTAGACTTTTTAATTCCATAACACATGGGGTATAACAGAGCTGGAAGCTGATGTCACAATTACATCCTATTAATACAAAAGTTGAGTGAAAAGTTGAATTCTGAGTGAATTTGAGCTGTGTCAGAAGTCAGTGGGGACAAATGGCGGTCCACAGATTATGACAATTTGTTTCTTCAAGGAATCAAATGCAAAAAGTATCTACATATTAAGCACACAGGAGATGGCATTTTTGTATGTAATGGGTAGGTTATTAATGTATAAAATGTATAACAATTTTTCAACACCACCACCACCAACTAACTAACTAACTAGTAACTAACACCACATGTTAGTTATTCACAGTCACCTCCATGCCTACACCATAGGCCTACACAGACAGAGGGAGGGAGAGATCTGCACTGGGATTGCAGTGGGAATGGGTGGTTTCAATTTAGTTGCGGGCGGGAATGGGCGGCTAAAAAAACACTGATAGTAATGCAGGCAAACGAAATAGAAAAGAAGCTTAAACAAGGTTTGTACACCATAAAAACAATCTACAACGGACATAAATCCAGCACCTCTGGGTTGTGGGGACACACCTGCTCTGTTCTCCCTGGTCAAAGCAAGCTGCTTTTCAAGGATAAACAACTTCTCCCTACACACCTTAAACAAAAAATGTGGGTTATGGGTGGGAGTGGACATAGGCTACACATGCGGGACTGGGCGGACATGGTTGTGGACTATAATAGTCAGAAATTCAGCGGGAGCGGGATGAAAGAAACAGTCCCGCGCAGTTCTCTAGTAAGATGGCGTCAAACTGTGAAAAACTGAACATGCTAGCACATGTTTATTGGTGTCCTTGCATCATTTTGCTTTATCCAAGCCCTCACCTGCATGCATCAATAATACAATGAATCCCGTGACATTACTTTGGCATATTACAAAGCTAAAAGTTTGTATTTGCATTTTGGCGCCATGTTGTCTGCTCAACCGTTGCTGTCTCATTCACGTGTACACACACGTGAATGAGTGTGTATGCACACACTATCTATGTGTAACTGTTAGCACAAAAGAGGCCAACTCTTATTTATTAAAAACTTTTTATGGATCGTTTTCTATCAAACTACGTGCCTATAAATACATATCTTTATAGAAATTATCGCCCAGCCCTACATTAACATAGGAATACTACTAGCGACCGTCAAGTAACAAGAAATGACAAACAGTAATGCTAGCAGAGGCTAATTTAAGCTGTTGATCACAGACAGAGAGTTGCAACAACTTCATTCATATAACTATTTAATCAACATGAAATAAGCTGGACCTTATTTCTGGCATAAAATGCGTCATTTACTCACTGATATAGCTGCTTGTGGTCGGATCGGATCAAGGTCAAATTCAACGTTCGCCTTTTTTCCCCCCTATATCTTCTCCCAGTGAAACAGCATGCATAGCGCCAACTACTGTAAAGGAGGGACCTAGCAGTCAATACGGTTACTATGGTCTCTTTCAGAGACCAGTAAACAAAAACAGAAAAAATTAGGTATATTTGTGTGTTGAGTATACAGAACCTTATGAAAACAACTATGAACCCAGCTGCCAACAGTGTTTCTGATATCAGATTAGCTCTGTACTGTGACAAAAACAAGTACGGCTAAATGCTAAAAAAAAAAAAAAAAAAGTGACTCCAGACTGTTTAGACTGACTCCATGACTAATATAGGAGGTGATCATGTGACAGTCAAACACAAATATTAGAGGGGAGAATAATATTATAGTCTACACTGGTGCAACAGAAACTGAGTCTAGACAGAGGCAACTGTCTGAGAGAGTTTCCAGTTACTGTTTAAATCTAGAAACCACGGTGCCAAAATATGTCCATAAAAATCATTACGTTTAAACAACCATTAAACAACTTTATTATCCAACTTCGCTAGTCAAAGTAATAATTTGTTCCAAGCATACGTGGCAATCAATATCACTCACAGTATAGGAGAGTTAATTTTAAAATGATTTCAGACCAATTTAAAAAGTAAAGTGCCAAGTACATAGGCTTCAAAACAAATTTAGCATGCACATTAATTGTTGGTATAACTGGTGTATTTTATGACATATGCAATGATATATAGATATTTCATACTGCACAGGGGACCATTTCTGTGAAGGCAAGAATTGAAAGTGATGAGTCAAGGGGAAGGCATGAATCCTCCTAGATTTTGTCTGTCATGGCTTCAGCTGTTTTTGCCTGATGAAGTTTTTTTGTGCTGCTAGTGAATCAAGAAAGACACACGGTTACCAACAAACTGATGAGTTCATTGTTCAGACCTGTCACGATAACTATTTTTGTTGTCTCAGAAATAATTGCAAGAAACAATCAAATCATCATTAGAACATGATTGTATACCACTGATATAATGATAATATAATAGCATAATAATGCAAGGGGTGGCGGGGGCTGGAATTGGAGAGAGGTTGTTATGCTTTTGTCTACCATGATGAGCCAGGATAGAGTTATGGTACAAACGACGGCTTTGATTCTTTTGTTGGATGTTGCATCCACATGGCGACACTGACCAATCAGTAGCTGGCAGTTAGTTCATGTCACATAATTAGTACCTGCTCAGCTTGCTTGGAACCAGAGCAGAGCAGCTACTACCTCTAGTGGAAAAGAAAAACAAAATGAGTCAAGTAGAACCGAGTCGAGCAGTACGAGTAGAAAAGCTCCACTATTAACTTTAATGTTAATAATGGAATAGAATGAATAGTCTTTTAGCTCCTAATGTGAAGTGTGGCAATACTGAGTTCAAAAGAATTATCAAGGTCATGTCCATGTATTATACAGTAAGCTGATATATAGACTTGATGAAGGATAATTATGTTACTGTTGCTAACTTCATTGTTGTGACAGGCCTATTAAAGGGGATGCAACATGCTAATTTCCTGGTCTGTAATTATATTCTATAGCTCTACTGAAACACTTTTCATGATATACAGTTCAAAAACCTTCTTATGTAACTCACACTGACCTTTAATGCAGACCCTCAGTCTAGCCTCTGTCTGAAACAGGCCGTTTCAGCTCATTATTTAGATCATCTCCTCAAGCTTTTTGACCGTATTTAACATTGACATGTGACATCATAACAGTATAAAAAGAACAGAAAATGCATGACGTATCCCCTCAGGTCCTGCGTATNTGTCATAAAAGTATAAAAAGAACAGAAAATGCATGACGTATCCCCTCAGGTCCTGCGTATTATGCAGCTGTGTTTACTCCAGCCTGCTAAGAGACTGTCTGGCCTCGAGATTCCAAAGATTTCATCAGGAGTCGAGCCAGTTAGTAAGCTGAAAGTTGGGGAGCTAAAACTGTTCGAGTGCCAAGTGGGGGGAAAAAAAAAACATGGCCCTGATGTTTTAGCACACAGTAGTCTCCAAAACAGCAAAAAATACCTCCCAGCTTATTTGTTAATATTTAAAGTGGTTCACAGCTGAGGTTCAGAACATGAAAGCAGTCAGTGAAAAGCATTTTTTAAAACTGAGGTGAAAAAATATTGCTTGATTTTTTTGCATAACTTTAAGTATAACCTCAGCTTTCATGATAGAGACTGTTTGAAAGTGAATTCCTCTTTTTATGATAAGAGGCGAGAAGTCTGACTGATGCTAAATGAAGGACTGGAGGGAAAGAAAACAAAGTGTGCTTCAAGGTAAACACTTGCATGTGGTTATTTTAAATTCAGTGAAGAGCACAGGCTAACACAGTGGATATAAATAGCTAATTAGATTACCTTAACGCTAATCTACATGATTATATTCTTAAATTCACCAAAGTGGATACCTCATCTTTCCCATAAACACAACATATCTGAAAATGTGTATTTCTGTCTTATTTCTTAATGTTACCTTTTCCACATTCATTATTTCCATGGACTCAAGTAGAGCTTTGCCAAACGTAGAAAAAAAAAAACACTTAAATGACATCACCTGAGTAAGTATGGAGTTGTGCTTAGAGGCTACAAAACTTTAGTAGAGGAACTGCATTATAAACTGCAGGTGATGAGTTTAAAAGACAAGGCAAGGAAACATGTAATGAAAGACACTATTGCAGTGGCATTAGGGGGAATTGAGAGCTTCAATTTTGGAGACTGCGGGGAGTTAATGCGCCTGCACAAAAAACAAAGTCAGACAGGCTCGCTCGGTGGCGCAGTGGTTAGAGCGTATGCCATATACGCGGCAGACCCCGGTTCGAATCCCGACCGGAGCGTCATTTCTCCGCATGCCTACCCCCCCTCTCTCTCCCATTNCTTGGTGAGAGTTAGAGATGCTGCGCGCTGAATGAGTTAGCTTTAATAGAGCGAGGCTAACTGTCTCCCTCGCTTTTTGAAATGTTAAACTATTCCTTTAATATGAGTTGTTTTTTTTTTTT
>JANJYP010064776.1:0-26732 GCA_024605115.1 Rastrelliger brachysoma
TTGGGGGGGTTGGGTGGCGTCTTGGGGCTGTGTGTTTTATGTTTTATCTCTGTTGCATGTTACATGTGTTTTATGTCTTGTTTTTATTTTGTAAAGCACTTTGTGCTACTTTTTAATGTATGAAAAGTGCTATATCAATAAAATTTGATTGATTGATATAATTTTAAACATAGATATATTGTAGTGTGTTCGCTCGCTCGCTCCATATTCCAGGATATTGAATCTCATTTGTGGGTGTCATGGAGCTGCTATCAATATGCGGAAGAGTCCTGAAACTTCTGGGAGAGTTAGGTTTTACTATGGAGTGTTTTTTTTTTTAGGAAATACAATGCAACACAACGCAATATCATAGTGCAATGAAAGCCGCCAGGGGGATACAAACATTCAAAGTCAGTAATACAGAATGTCACAAATGTATTACACAAATCCATTAAAGAGAGCACATAGAGCAAAAGTTTCAACAGCTTTCATGGTAATATATTGTTTGATATTGTTATTGTTTGGTTCCAACATTAACGGTATTAACCAAACTGTAATTTTGTTGCCTCATTTTGGCGCATGACTTTTTTTTACTCCGTGGCAATGTAAGACAGTAATATTTTGCTTGGTACAAATGTGAGTAACATGCGTTACAATGCATTTTAACCCGGGGGGAATGGCAGTGGGGAGAGAGAGCTGCTTTCTCTAAATACGCGCTGCACAGACACACACACACACACACACACACACACACACNTACTCCGTGGCAATGTAAGACAGTAATATTTTGCTTGGTACAAATGTGAGTAACATGCGTTACAATGCATTTTAACCCGGGGGGAATGGCAGTGGGGAGAGAGAGCTGCTTTCTCTAAATACGCGCTGCACAGACACACACACACACACACACACACACACACACACACATAGACACACACACGCTCCCATCTCCTGCTTGCTCCTGTTTGCTGCAGTTTCAGGGAAATTGAAAACTTATAAGCTGGTGATTAAAAATCTGACTTTGTTTTTTGACAAGTGTGTGCATTTCCATTTTTCTAAGTTCAAGAATCATTTAAACAAAAGTAAAATACAGAGTTGGCACTGGCAGCTATTGGATAAAACCCAACGGATACCCAACCCTAGTCATTACCCAACGTGAGTCCCTGCCTGATGTGAGTCACACATGGGCAGTTGGGTCTAGCCAATTCTGCTATCTTGGATGGCAACACCTCTTGGAAAAAACAGCAACCAACTCCATCACAATACGCAAATTAATTACATTGTGGAATACATAAATATAAATAATAGTGTTAATACAAATATACAATTAAGTAGTGTATATGATACAAATGTTTTAATTTACCGCCATCATACAAATGCAAAATAGACTACATGGAGCTGTGGCTGACGCTGCATATCAACATTGATTGGATATCACGGCACAGTGTCATGTGATGTCGCTTCAAAAGTTCAGATTTTTAAACATCAAGCAACAATGCGTTTATCATCCATAACGCCATTGTGTGTCATTGCGCCATTTACACTGATTTTGAATGGAAACTTGCAGCGTTCATCGCATCCATCGCGTTTGGTGTGAACACACTGTAACCGTTTATACCACACACCCCTACTTTTAATTACAAATAGCACATACTGATATAATAAATAGCCTCACCCTTTAAAATTTGATAATTAAATAATAAATAGCGAAATTTCCTAAAACGTAAGTTAATGTGATTAAATTACTTGTGTTATTGAATCAACAGCCCAAAACTTAAATCTATTCAATAGATGATCAAAAAATCACTTCAAAAATGAATCAGTCAAAATAGTTGAAGATTTGAAATTTTGTTGTGTTGTGTGTCTGTGTTATGTGTTTGTATATTGTATTGTAATAGTGTTTTTATAATTCTTATTTAAAAAATGACATGCAATCCCTTGGTTCCTACAGGAAACTAACGTGTATATGTGTGTCTTTAGGTGCCCTATGTGTTTGGCGTGCCTATGGTGGGACCCACAGATTTGTTCAACTGTAACTTCTCCAAGAACGATGTGATGCTTAGCGCAGTAGTCATGACTTACTGGACCAACTTTGCCAAGACTGGGTGAGCTGTTCAAATCCACACTGATGTGAGGCACTGATTACTGATTTCAGTCAGGATTATTTTCTTATTTCCCCCAACTGTATTATGTACAACAAAAATCAAGAAAAGAAGACAAAACAAAGCACAACTTCAGCATTGTTAAGATCTCTTTATTTTGACCTTCTAAGACACAGACATAGTTGAATTTCTACTAGCTAATATATAAATCTCCATCCACACGTAGGAAACGTGATAGTTTATAGAATTCAGGCCATTTTATCTACGGTCATTTTAAAATGTAAAAGAAAATGCACAACTGTCAGATGTTCCTTTATTCTTTGACTCTCTTCAGACATGAGGTTTTGGCAACACAGTGTGTTGTTGCTGTAACTGTGAACTGCTCACTCCTGATTTTACAGGAACAAATCTCTTCCAAGCTAGAAATAAGACAGCCAAGAATCAAGTCTATGGTGTCATCAAGAAAATTAGTACAGAGCCTCTCCACTTTAAAGTATTTAGGAACATTTCTTTGTGTTTAATTTGTCTGACTGATTAATATGAACATGGAATATGGAGTGTGCCTCTGGCAGGGTTTACACAGAGAGAGGAAATCAAAGGCACAATATAATTGGAAGAAGATAACAGGTTTTGATTATAACACTAGGAAAATGTATTTCTCACAAATGATGTGCATATGCAACAGTTTTCATTAGCTAAATGCAATTGGGGAAAAATTAATTGCTGCCAATTCATAGGAGACAGATCAGCTGAAATCTATCTCTTTGTCAAGTTTTATTAGTAATATTTTATTAGCATAGAGAATGAGGCAGGGTTTAAAACACTGAAGTTCTACAGTGACAAAAATAATGAGCTCACAGGCAGAAGATATGTTATTGTAATCACTTTTCCCTTCAAAAGGTCTCTATTGTCTGACGAGGACACAGTACGCTCAGACACAATCATGAAAACAGGAGTGTAGACTTATGTAGGAAGAGGGTGCACACAGTTTGCCTGCCTTTTCAACATTTTGACAAGGTTTTTCATCTTTGGACCTTGACTGAGATTGTTAAAGCACCAGTTGAACTGATTGAAAAAGTCCTTGAGAAAAAGTCAAGGTAAAAGAGGAAAGAATGATGGTGTGTTGTTTGACTTTTTCTCTTCTCTTCTCTTCTCTTCTCTTCTCTTCTCTTCTCTTCTCTTCTCTTCTCTTCTCTTCTCTTCTCTTCTCTTCTCTTCTCTTCTCTTCTCTTCTCTTCTCTTCTCTTCTCTTCTCTTCTGTATCCTTAATCAGTAATTTATGTTCAAAACTTGCACAATGAGACAAAAAGCTTATTCAGTATGATTCAATTTAAAATTTTCTGCCAGTGGCTAAAGCTGTTTCTGTATATCCAATTTGTCAAATTGAAAGTGAAATTATCAGCCAGTAGCAAAGAAAAATACAATTGTTATAAAAAAAGGATCCACTTTAAAACTTTCACATGACAATCCACCCTGATAAAAGTACCTTTTATCTCTATACTCTGACATGATGTAGTAGATAAAAGCAATTGTTGAGGATAGACCCTCTTTCGGCAGTGCTCGAAGTGAGTAATTACCAGTAATTAATCCAATCGAGGCTCACTCCACTGAGACCTCTTCAGAGTTACAGAGACATCTGCAGTCTAGACCTTGATCTAAATCACAGAGGAGCCTTGCTACCTCACAACACTCGGAATTAGGACAGTACTCTCACATGTTTTGACCGTAGCATAAAACTTAGGAAAAACATCTCCAGTATGGGTGCATTACAGCAATCACTGGCAAGTAAGACGTTTCTAGACCATAGCCTGTACTATCATCATCACCTACTGTAAGAATACGGCAGAGCAAAATCACTAAAGAAAGATGTGAAGATTTCAGTGTGCACTTCAATTATCAATAGGGAACTTTCTCTGAAGAAAGATTTCACCCTGTTGAGAGTGCCACAGACGTGATGGAGCTGTGCGATCACTCACTTTAATGGATAAGATTTGATGCTCCCTGATGTATATTTTGTGAGCTGCTGTGTGGGCGTATAAATCTTCAGATTGTTTGTGTTTGCGTGCCTGTAGGTCTTCATGCTGTCTGACTTTCTGTGCTGTTCATAAGGTATTTGATTGACAGGCGAGCACATAGCGTGTAACTGGCAAATCTGTGAAGGTGTGCCGCTCATTTCTTCATTTATGCCATTTTTGCTGCTGACACACATTAGTAGGTAACTAGACAAATAAATGCCTGTCTACATGTGTCAGAGAAGTGATTTGTCAGGAAATTCTTATCATAAGACAAACACACGCATTCAATCATCTGTAATGAAAATATCTGACAGTTGTATGTTCACTAGAGGAATTATCTGCACACTGTTCAAGCTTCAGGAGTTTCAGCTATGTATTATGTGGAGTGTTTTGTAAGAGGCACATAAAGTAGATAAAACAACAAATAAATCAATCAGCTGACTCATCTTTGAACTATGTAGAGCATGTTTTTTGCTTTGTACAAATATTGCTTGCCATTGATTTGTATTATGATATTTTGCTATTGATTAGTAAAGTTAAACAGCATGAGAGAAACTCAGACCATTCATAGGGTTGTTGTCAGCCGAGAAAAATGTTTTAGTGGCTGTGTAAGGAGTCTCTTATACAGTATATGAAAAGCTGAAAAGCATGAATACTAGAATTTATACATTCAGTGAATACATGAACTACAAGAGGTGCAGGATTATAAAATTCTGTGTTAGTGAATACTCTCAGTTCTCTGTTGCATTTCACTTTATTTAATTCTTTACTGTTCATGGGGCGGTATTGTAGCCATTAGGATCAGTGTTTTGTGTCTTTCTTCATATAGTATTTATATCTGTCAACATGCTCAGCACTAAAGCTGGGTAGATTTGATTTGTTATATATTTGTGTTTGCCTATGATTACAGATAAAGTACTTTTGGAGACTATTAAAATGAATTTCTTGTCTTGCACAAATGATTAATTCCTCCTTTTTGTCATCTATAAATTATAGAAAAAAACTAAAACTTATATAACTTCCACCCTATCTAAATCTGACTTACTAACTAATTTTTTTGCTCTTTCTAGTGACCCAAATCAGCCTGTTCCTCAAGACACCAAGTTCATCCACACAAAACCTAACCGCTTTGAAGAAGTGGCCTGGTCAAAGTATACCCCTAAAGAGCAATTGTACCTCCACATCGGTCTTAAGCCCCGGGTCAGAGACCATTATCGTGCCACAAAAATCTCCTTTTGGCTCCAGCTGGTCCCTCACTTGCATCACGTCAATGAGCTCCTCCAATCAGTGTCCTCTTTTACACACAGTCCCTCCCCACAGGATGACACCCCTTATTCTTACACCAAACGCCTTTCCAAAGGCTGGCCTCCTAGTAGTACACGTCACCCAGGTTCACAAGGAGGTACTCCTCAACCACCCGAGTCTGCTTTGGGCCAAGGTGGGGGGGAAACAAGTGTGCATGTCCCTAATGAGGACTACTCAACTGAACTCTCCGTGACAATTGCAGTGGGAGCATCACTGTTGTTCCTCAACATCCTTGCATTCGCGGCTTTGCTCTACAAGAAAGACAAAAGGCGTCTGGAGCATCGCAGACCGCGTCCACTTCCTCCACCAAGACGAGACATCACACCTGCTGATGTTGCAGCGCATCTGCAGGGGGAGGGACTGATGTCATTACAGGTACGTGAGCTTTTCTTATTTGATTGATTATTTGATTTTAAGATATATTTAAATTTAAAGCCAGTAGTGATTGTGTGCCAGTGCGCTTCTGTGGCCACATAGATTTAATTCATAGGGAATCATGCTTATTGTTAAAATTATCAGTGTGAGAATGGGTGTGTATCTGTGTGTGTGTTTAGAAGCAGGTGCATGTGTGAGCCTTGTCCATTTGAATCAGTTGCTTCCAGTTGCTTTGGAATTCATCCATTGACTATTTGGTCTCTTTTGTTAGTTGCCTTGTGTTGCTTTGAAAATTCAAATACTGTTGTGAGAGCTAAATGTCAGATGTTTTTTTTTTTTTTTTTTTTATACAGCTGGCAAGTTCTATTAATTGACAACTGATCTGCAGTAATATTGCTGGATATCACAGCTGCTTTTGTGATTTCTTTCTTTCTTTATTTTGAATATCAGATCTTTTCATGTGGTGTTTTTGAGTACTTTGTACACTGGTGGTAAATCTGGTGTGACAAATAAACACATAAAGCATAGGTGTATTAATACATATTATTGTGATTTATGTATCATATATAGTTCTGACCAGTAAAAAGCATACAAGCCCTGCAGAGGACCATGTAAAAATCACTCAAACTCCATCAGTAGTGCTTTAGATGCTGATGACAAATAGCAGTAATGGAGTCTGAATATGAATAAGATTCTATTTTGAATTTGTAACTCTGACTGGGGAGAGTCGAATGCTTGGCTGTTTTTACTTGAATTCTGGTGAATAGTTTTGTTTTCTTTTTAAACTTATTTTATTTCTAATTACAGCTTCTTGATATTGATGATTGAGTTTATGATTCTGTGGACTAAATTTGTTTTCAAATGTTGGTTGGGCAAAAGTTTCCCCTTGAGAGAACCTCAACAAAAATTGGCTGTATCATTTTTTCAATGTTTTTATCCATGACAGTTTAATTGCATGTCCTTACTGGGTGACTGGGTGTAGTCTTGTTTTTGCTTTCATTGTCATTAAATATAAATATGTATTTTTCATTTAATTTAATTTGAATACATCACCTTGGGCATTGTGGCTGGTAATTTTCACTATTTTCTGTTTATATAATGTACAAAATGGTATTATGTGATAAAAAAAAAAATTGGAGTTGATGGATGGATTGATTATTTGGTGATGTTTTTCAGTAAACACTTGTACAACAGCCCTTATTGCTTTCACCCCTTATTGTATTCTCTTCTACATATTCACTTATTCAACAATTTGACCTTTCAGGTAAAGCAGCTGGAATGTGACGCAGCATCAGCAGATGAGAGAAACAACACTCACCACCATCACACTCTGGATACGCTGGACGCTCTGGACGGCATGGACACTCAGGACATCTACAGCACACTTGACACAGTGCGTCTCACCTGCCCACCTGATTACACCCTCACTTTGCGCCGCTCACCTGATGACGTCCCGCTCATGACCTCTCTCACCCCAGGATCACTGCCTGTGACACCTGGGTCACACCCTGTTACTCCTGCAACACCAATGACCCCCATGACCCCTGGATCGGTGGTGGGGATGAGGATGGGTCATCCTCACCAGGGATACACACACCATAGCCCATATAGTAATACACACTTGCCACACACACATATCTCCACGCACACACACTCTACCACGCGTGTATAACCGCAGCAAGATGCTCCAACAGAGAGGGAGATAATTTAAACACACTCAAACTGACACACACGCACACACACACACACACACACACACACACACACACACACACACACACACACACACACACACANAAGACTTAAATACCTCTACTAATTACCCTGCAGGATTGTTACAGATGGAGTGACAGAAAGACATTTTCAGTAACAGGATGAAGAGACAGACAGCTGTGTGTTGCATGAAGACAAACTGGATTCCAGGAGATGCAGTTCTATGCATCATTCGCTCTCCACCTGAAACAAGACAAGCTGAGACATCCATCAAATGTCTCAAAAACCTGCTTTGGATATTAAATCTTCTGCTTTTTCTACACCTGAGGAAGAGGAAGAGGAGTGCATAGCCAAAAGGGTCAGTTATGGATGAGTTTATCGCTCCTACTGCACCCGTGGTGGACCTGAGAGAGCAAAGCAGATGCAGAACTGAGTGAAGACATACCACACACGCAGACTGTTGATGCCAATTTGAACAACCTGTGAAATGTGAATGTAGCAATTTTTTCCATTAAAAGATCAAGGCCCTATCTGCCAAGGATCAAAACTAAGCTGAGGAGAAAATAACCATTCAACGAGAGATGGATGTAAAAACAGACAGAGAGGAAGTAGGGATTAAAAAAACAACAGTAGCTGAAGGAAAAGTTAGTGAGATGGTGGGAAAGAGATTAAGATTTTATTGAGAGGGATTTAACAGCTGTGAGAAAGAGAAAGTGAGATAAAGTGATATGGAAAACCAAGGAATGGAAAGTGTGCCAAGAGACAGAAATTTAGCAACAGAAAAAAGAAAGGGCCTCTGAAGTGTCACCAGACTTACTGAAGAATCACTCTAACCAGCTATGTGTTAAACTCTTGTAAATAGAATGGGACGATAAAGATGATATATTATGATTTATAGCATTTACCTGCTCTTGCATTAAAACATGACTTATTTAACCACATTATTGCTTTCATTTCAGATATTACTATATTATTGTATAGATGTCCTGAAGCAAGGCTGGTTGTCTTTCTATCTCACCCACTGTAGTATGTACACAGTACCTTTATTTAAAGGCTATATTTGCTATGCACAGTCATTTCAATAATTCTTAACTATGTACGCATCTAGATATTTGTTTAGTAGTTGAGGTATAAGACATTTTTCACAACATCCTGTCTATTTGTTTGAACGTCAGATGATGAGCTAGTACTGTGTAGATAATGCAATATTGGTTTGATGATTGAGCACCAGCCAAAAACCATGACCCTTAAGCCTTTGAGTCCTTTCCTGTTCTCCTTTCCCTCTGTTCCTAAAAAAAAAATATTTTAAAACGCCTTACCATCAATCCTTAAAATCTCTCAAGCTTAATTTAGGATCTCTACAGACACTAAGTGTATGAAATTGGCCAAATGTTGTAACTTAAAACCTATGGAAGTATAATGAAGAAGAATATAATGGAATTTATATTTACTACCTGCAACCATGTTGTTAATTGTTTGGATTCAAATTTGATTGATGAAGTGGAACCCTGTTGGAGCTGAGGAGGGATGGTATCAAGACTTTTTTGTGATAGAACACACCTTCAAACATATTGCTGTTTAAGCCTTAATATCCTTATGGAGCAAAATATTTTTCTCAAATTGCCACCAAATTACACTTTAGAAGAAGTGAAATTATTTTATAGGAAATTCAATCAACCTCTAACACGAATAATTACTTTCATTTAAGAGATGAGTTGTAGGTTTTCCTGCTGAAGTTGAAGAGTGCTGTGGTGTCAGCATGTGCCACTATTGTGAGTTTCAAGGCATTAAGAAAATAAATCCCAGCTAATTCATATTGACAAGTCATGTAGCAGAGAAGTGGTGCTGTCATAGCTGCCACTAAAAGATGACAAATGGTTAAATTCTGTCTATCTGATCACTACTCAAAGCTAAAACTGTCACTTACAGGTAAAACTGAACAGCCAACCCAAACTGCAATACTTAGACCCCAAACAATAAGTCAACCAAAGGCACCAACCCTAATATTAAAACTTTACTGTGTTGTCCTGTTTCCCCCGCTCCTTGTCTTACCTTAACCCATCTAGCTCCCTCCCCCCAGCCTCATCTGTGCGACTACATACAGCTTTGTCACAGTGAGGCCTATTTAACCTCCTCTCATCCTAAGTAACTTCTTCATGAGAGATTTTAGTTAACTGTCAACAAAATACACGAAAAAGAAAGCTGAAAAATTGTGGATGGCAAGCAAAGAACTTTTACAAAATGATATATATAAAAAAAAAACATTTAACGGATGTTTGATTGACTGAATATTTTTTTCATATGGGTTTATTGACTCAACGGATGGCTGGATTGTGTCAAGCATAAAACATTTCTGCTGCATTTTTGAAAAATAAAAATATCAGTATTTTACAATTTCTGAGCATTTTAAATGTCTTATATGTCTGATTGTGAATATATATTGTAGTGTTCAAAGAAATTTAGTGAGGAAGTAAGGATGTGTTATCATTTGGATCTCTTTCTTGCACTAAGTTATTCTTTTCCAGTAATAATATAATACGTCCAGTTATCTAATATGTCACACACACATTTTGGGAGATATATTCACTTGCTGACTACAGTCAGATGAGAAGAATATAACCACTTATGTTTGTGCACTAAAAATAAGCTACAGCTGTCAACCAGTTAGCTTAGCTTAGCATAACGACTGTAGACGGGCAAAAAGCTAGCATAGCCCTATTTAAATAGTGGGGGAAAAAAAACGAAAAAAATAATACATTGTCAAATTTCACCAACATATAAAGACTTCCATATGGATTGTCTTTAGCTTTGCTCTATAGTGCAGATTTTGTGCAATTACTGAAGTCGCTGTTGCTGCAAAATAGGGACACATTACTGTTAATCATCATGGACCAGCAGCCCCTGCCAGCTGGCTAAGGAGACCCTGTGAGATTTGAAAGAACCAAGTTCATGGCTGACTTCCAGACCAGATTGATGTCTGCTACATTGTGTCCCCGCTCTAATCCCATTAACTAGATATAACTGCAGTTAATTTGATTTATTGAAGGTAACACATTTGAAAGCATGAGTTCAAGTCCTGACCATGTGTCTTTTATGTGTGACGTCAACATGTGCAGAGCCCCTGAGAAGCTATAGTGTAAACTACAGAATTTAAAAAAAAAAAGCAATTTGCAAGCAATGTGACTCTTTGAGAAAACCAGTCTACATGATGTCCAGGTATTACTGAATCATTTATATTTTTTCCTGAAGTGATTAATAAATGGTGGTAAATAGTCTTTGTTCCACAGATACTAAACTGATATTTAAAAGTAGAAGCATCTGGACACAATTTTAAGATAATCCATTTTGGGTAATTGTAGCTAACTTTAATTTCTAGCTTTATTAAATCAGACAGCATGAGCTAATCTAATACTTATGCTAGTTATGTTTTCACTGATATGTTAGAATAATGCTGGTTTCTTTTATTTAAGTCTGATGTAAGCACAGTGAGTCCATAGTCATTTCTGTTTTGCAGCAATGACTGCTGTGGCTATTTGCCCGTGTTGTACTGTTGCCATGTTACTTAATGGAGGAGAAATTAATGTGGAAGAGAAACAGAGCAGGCAGTCACGACACATTTTGATAATGAAGACTGCAGATATTCACTGCTTAAAAAAGGAGCATCTAGCATTCAGTGATACTATTTCCAGTATAAGATCCGATACTGTCTGACTCTGGTCACGTCCACAAGATCAGGCCTCTGATTTGAACAAATTATCCATGCTAGTGGTGTATTCCACAGCCTGGGAGACTGTGACAATGTCATCTCTTCCTGCATTTTTCTTTCTAAGGGAATCGAGAGAATGAAGAGGGGGGTGGGGGGTAAAGCTAAAAAGTTGAGCACAAAAATATTGAAAGAGGAGAAGCGGAGGATGCAAGATGAATGATAATGGGACATGGGAGGGAGAGTAAATGAGATAATGTTAAGGACGGTAAATAAAGGATGCATTGAAGGAGGAGAGGACGATAACAGATAAGAGGAGCTCATTAAGAAATGGAACACAGCCTGCCTAGTTGTTCATTGGCTGGCTGGCTCATTGTACTTAATCACTCCTGCCAAAGCATGCACACACACAAATGCATACACCAATGCATATGCACTTGCTTTCACGCACACTTGTGTATTTCTGCATATCTGCTGATACACACACACATAGTGCACCATCTTCATGCATGCCTGCCTTATACTGAAAACATGTATCTACATACACACACTGCTGAATGCCTCATAGCAGCTTGAGTCACTAAATAATTTTCTCCCCGGCCCTCATCACTCTCTTTCTTGCTCATTATTACACTATCCTCCTTCTTTCACAGTTCCTTTTGGCCTCCCTCTCATCCCGTTTTCCCGCACCCTCCCTCCCCCCCTTTATATATCTCACTGTCTTTTTTTCCCTTGTTCCCTGCCCCTCTCCTGTTGGTCTTCTTCCTATATCATAATCTTTTCCCCAATTCCTTTGTCAACCTCTCCTCAGTCTGGATGAGTTTCCTCTTATCTAACAACCTTGAGATGATCTTCACAGCATTATTGCTGCTGAACATGTGAGGTCACAATGTCTCCAGTCTCTCTTCTGCTCTTTTCTCATCCGCCTGTGCCTCACTCCTCTCCTCTCCTCTCCTCTCCTCTCCTCTCCTCTCCTCTCCTCTCCTCTCCTCTCCTCTACTCTCCTCTTTTCTCCACTGCACTCATTTTTTGGCTCTCTCCCATATAATCTGCCCTCCTCCATTCTCTGTCTCTGTATCCTTCTCTTTTTTCATAGCATACTCCATTTCTCTCCTCCTCTCCTACCATCTATTTCTACCTCATCGTCTCACCTTCTGACATTTGAGCCTCACCTCATCTCTGCCCCATGCACCGCTTTCCTTTTGTCCTCCTTTCCTCTCCACACCTCTCTTCCCCTATTTCTCTTTCCCCATCCCCCTAACTCCCCTCCTCTTACTGATGCCCCCCCCCCTCGCTCTCTTTCCTTGCCCAGCTCATTTATTTTCTTCCCTGCTCTCTTTCATCCCTGTTTTCTTCAGTCTCTCCTCCACTGAAAAGCTGTGGAAAGAGGTGATACAAGGTTCCTCTGTCATGTGTGTGTACATGTTTGCTGTTGCACGTGTCTGGGTTTTTGAGTGTGGGTGTCTTGTGGTAGTGATGTTACATGCTTAAACTGTCTTTCAGTCAGCCGAGAGCCCTGTAGTGTTTTTGCTCTCTAATTAATTAAGCGTAGGATGCTTTAGTCTCTGTGTTGCTTGTCTGTCTCACTTGCTTTCTGTCTGTTAACCATCTGTCTCTCTTCCCCCTCTCCAATGCCATTATGGACCAGCTTACCTGTCCATACATCTGCGACATCTGTCTGTTTCACCGTCTGCTGTCCCACCTGTCTATCTCTCCTTTTATCCTTCTGTCTGTCTCTCTGATAGTATGCCAGACCTCTCTCTGTGGGAGAACTGCTACATAATTCAGTCTTCTCTGATGCCCGCAGCTCCCCCTGAAAGAGAGTAAACAACAGCAGTAACTCAGTTGGTCCAGTTGAGGTCAGCATTGTTCCTGAAAAATTGAGTGCAGGACAAAATGCCTTTAGGAGAGACTTTATGGTAAAGTTTCTTCACTTTTTAAACACCCTCATGTGCTGTTTTTGTTGATTTTAGCGTGTAATAATTGTGGACACACACTGGGGGCTGCTCCATAGTGGATGGCAAAAATAATTCTTCTCAGATATGTAAACTGCAGCTTTACAAAGTTACTTGTTGGATTCATATCCCACACTTTTGGGGACAGTTGTGCATTTTATGGAGCCATGTACTCACTCCCCCCCCCCCCCCAGCCTCCAGTACAACACAAAGGAAGAAAGAAACCACAAGTTACATGTTTAATGAAGCAGCCAGATGTGCTGATTATCAGAATGCATAGTGCGATATTATAACTACTATTAATGATAATAAGATGATGAGTCAGTATGCTTGCATTTTAAGCATATTAATTGCACTGATGTAGTAGTTACATTACTGTTGCTACAAAATGTTTCATGCTGATTCCTGAACCTTGCTGTTGTTTCTTTATTGAAGGAGGGATGGAGGGGAGTGTCTACCATTCCCAGGCTGTCCTGCTGCTAGGCAAGATTATTTGTGTGTGCTGCCCTCAAGTACAGAGAAACAGATAGATGAAAATAGAGAGAGAGATAGAGAGAGAGAAAGAGAGAGAGAGAGAGAAAGGGAGGGAGAGAGAGAGAGAGTTTAAGAGTGTTATTGTTTGCCTGTGATATCGCTCAGACAGGAAGGAAGTATGGCTTTTTAGCACTGACTTTGCCTCACTGTAGAAGCTCTCTAACCAAGCAACAGATTCTCAAATTCTCTCTCTCTCTCTCTCTCTCTCTCTCTCTCGCTCTCTCTCTCTCTCTCTCTCTCTCTCTCTCTCTCTCTCTCTCTCTCTCTCTCTCTGTCTCTCTCTCTCTCTCTCTCACACGCACGCATGCACGCACAAAAAAGCTGTAGGCCTATTACCAGGTTGAGAACTGTCTATAACTCTGAAGATAAAATCACCTCACACCCTGCAGCCCCTGTTTGCAAAGGACTGTAATTGTTTCTATTTATTTTCTCTCAGTTAAATTACTCACATAAGTTCTCATGCTGCTTAATACGATGATGTGCCCCCAAACAGCCTAGAAAGCAGCCTAATTGGTATTGCAATGTGACCTTATGTGTCAGACTAAAGCCCATTCTGCTCTAAGTTTATTCTGGCTGCTGGTGTTTGTTTAAGAATGCAGTGCATCTCTGCATTCCCACCGGGCTTCATTTATTCATTTTTCAGTATGCTTACTACATTAAAATGAGCTGAATCACCCCATGTAGTAAATTAATGCAGAAAAAAAAATCTCATTGTTATTGTTCATTTTATTTTATCCTGACATGTTTTGCTGCCTCAGCCACTGCATGTGTGACTTGTTCTATTCATGGTCTGTGCAGGGTTTTGCTTAAAATCTTTATCTTGTACAGCAGGTTCTTCCTTGTTCTCTCAACCACACTGCTTATGCTTTGGTATGATTTGGCCATGTAGGTCTGTTATACTTAAACAACATGTAATTTTGTGCCTTTCTTGCTTTTATTTTTGATTCACTGATCAATCGTGCTTCATTCTGTGTGAAATCCTTTCATATGAGCTTAGTGGTAAATAAATAAACTTCACTTGACTTTACTGAGAACACACACCATGCAGGCTGATTAATGTTCTTACAGACTTATGTGTTGCATCCTCTGTAAGCACTCATTTGCCTCTCGGTAACCGCAGCCACACTGATCTTGAGTGGCATTTTGAAAATCATCTTCATCTCATTTCCTGCATTGAATACATTTAGAGCATGCAGTGGCTTCTTCTGATAAATAGGATATTTCAATGGCATTTAGCTTAAAATATGTTTCCATATTTCTTTGGATTATTGTTTTGTTTTTCACATAATCTATATTCTGCATTAATGCAGCACTGCTAAGCACAGACCAATCTACCTTCAGATACTAAATGAATTACATTTTGGGCAATAACTAGGTCAGCTAGCTCACACTCAGTGGATTTTAACCTATGATTTTATTAGCTGCTTGTTTTAGTGGGAGGTTGTTTTTGCTGCAGCAGCTGCAGCAGCTCATGGTGTCTGCAAGCCTTAGTCTCATAGCATTAGTATCAGTATTACGTTTATAGCCTATTTGCTATCACGTGCTTTGCTTTCAGTAAAAAGTTGTACTGTCTTCAAACAGGTTCTTAAAAATGGGCATTTTATATCTGGAAGTACATGTTGTTCATTAACAATGCCGACCATATGTTTTCTTACTCTTGCAGTATTATTACCCACTTGTTATTCACTGGATCTGTTTTGTCACCTAACAGCATTTGCTCATTATCCAGCCAGGACTGGGAACTGCTCTGGCCTCAGTAGCTTCAGTGACAGGACTCCTTTAGACAAATGGCTCTGCTTATCCAGTCTGGTCATGTAGAGACAGATGAGACGAACAGAATCACTTAGCCAGCTAGCCAGGTACTGTACTGTCCGTGCACTGATTCACTCGACAGATGCAGAGCCGCAGTCCGCTGAGACTCATGTATTCCTATATCTGGCCTGCTTCAAACCTGCACACAGGCATCTTCATTTTTATGTACGTGCATGTAGCTGAGCGTGTGTATGTACATTCTTCAGCTTTTTGTGAATGCATGTGTATGCATGCTTATCTCTATTTCTCCCTTTCTCTCTGTGTATGTGTGAGTATGGAGGTGTGGAGGGGTTATGTAAAGCGCACCCAGGTGTCTTTCTGAGCAGTAATGTAACTCAGGTTACACAGCTGGAATGGATAGATAACTGCTAGGATTTGTGTATTTGTGTGTGATTTGCTCAATATACTCCACACCCTAGACGTGTTCTTTGATAAGCTAATTATCTTTCAACAGGACTCCCATTTGACCTTGATGTGGTAAAAAGTTGTTCAGGAAAACTGACCAGCTGCTTGTTTTGGAGACTGTGGGCATGCTTGCCAGTGTTCAAGCCATTAGCTGTGTCATTAAAGACCTTTCAATGCAAAAGTGTTCAGTGTCTGTCTCTGCAGTATTTAGTGGCTGTGTTGTAGAGACACTGAGATATTAAAAATGTATTAAGTTCTTGTTCTCAATCAAGATGAATTAACACAGAAGAATCTGCAGCAGTTGTAACAGAAATCAATTCCACATCTGCCAATGGGAAAATCAGTACATCTATTTACAACACATGGTGTGCAGCCAAACGTTGTTCAAAGCCTGATCGCTTTATTTAATTTGTCTTGAAGACAACAACTTTTCTAAATCCACCAAATATACATGCCTAAATTTCAAAGACAATTGATTAAAATGATGTACGAGACAACAACATTTATTTGAAAAGAAAAACTGGAACACGATTATACCAATGTGATCCTGTTGTATGGAAAACAATTATTTAAAGGAAAATGGATATTAAGGCTACCACATCTTCTCAATCTTATTGCAACTTCTCACAAATTCTCAATTCTCATGTTCCCTTAACCTCATGCTGTTTTAATCAAGGTCAAATGGTGAGGAAATGAAAAATGAAATAATTTTGTTAGACTAATCAGATACAACCAGTGTTTCTTGAAGGAATTAGGCATTTTTAATACCAAAAGGTATTACAAGTTTGAATGTGGTGGATTTAATTACCACAAAACACCATGCCAGTAAACTATTCACCTAGACTTTAATATCTTCTTCTTAATGTAAGGAGGAAATGAGAAAAATGTTTTTCTAGCAGTTTCAGCTGTTGTCTTCGGATGCAGCTTTGTTGATACTGTTTTTGGAGCAATTTTGTATTCTGCTCTTCAGTTTTGATGGTTATGCTGATAAGGCTTCCAACCAGTGAACATAGATTTGAAAAGAATACTAATAATTGTAACAATATGCAGTTTTTTTCAATTAGACAGAAAGTGTCTATTGTAGCCCCATTTTATGAATAACAAGATATCCAAGGCCTCTCCAATATATTATATCTTATTCACAGCACACTCATGTGCATTTATCTGTAAATGTGTGTATTTCAGGCAAAATCATATTGTGGAAAACATAAATGCAGCAAGTGTTTTATTTACTGTACAGAGTGAGTAAATTTGGAAGAGACAGAGGAGAGATAACGATACAAAGCAAGTCATGCAGAACAGAAAGAAAAGCGTCTGAAAACTGGGAAAGGGAGGAAGGCAGATAATGACTTTCTCAGTTTTTGTTCCACTCTGTGTGCAAGTGTGTGCGTGTGTATTTGTTTATTACAGATGTAACTATATCTTTACAGATGTCAGGGGTCAAATGCTTTTGGCCTTTCTTGCAGGGGTCAAACTCATATTCCCTTCTTCTTTGATGTTAAGTCTCCCCACCCACCCACCCCTCCTTCACTTCTTCCTGTTACCTCTGCCACAGCACTGGAGGAGAATGGCAATTTTTCACCTACCATCTTGCTGCCCTCCTTGCTCTCTGTGACTGTTTTGTGCTCCCTTCTCCACTCTTTCTGTCTGGCTTGTCTGTTTTATTGTGCCCCATCCACTCCCCCCCCACCCCCACCCCACTCCTCTCCCGCCTTCCACCTTACCCCTCCTCTCTCTTTGACCAGACAGTTTCACAGAACCAATATTTTCGGCTTTGAATGTCCATCTGTCATAGTCCAGGCTTGCTTTGAAGGAATGTCGGGCTCTTCTTCTGTCTCTCTACCTTTATTGAATAGCTCATTTACTAGAACTTGTAGAGAACCCAGATCCCGTTGTATAAACAGTCTGCTGAAGGTTAGTATCTGCTGTCTGTACAGCGAGTGTCCTTGTCTCCCTCAGACTGAGCAGATTGTTTCACTATTGCACAGTGGAGGTCGATTCCCCATGGCCAATTGTTTTACAGATTTACAAACTCAAAATCATTTCAAACAACCTCCCTGCTCTGTTATCTCGTTTCATCTCTTTGCTCTTTATATATTTTTTGCTCTCTCTCTCCCTCCCTTTCTGTCACATACACCCTCCCACACACACACACACACACACACACACACACACACACACACACACACACACACACACACACACACACACACACACACACACACACACACACACACACACACACACACACCATAGATCAGTGTTGCCAAACCTGATGGATTCACACTTAAGGCACCATCTGAGCCCGACAGATACGGTGCAGGTGTGTCAAGGCCAGCAGCAATAGAGCCATGGGTGTCAAACAGGTGTGTGTATGACAGAAAACATGTTTGTAGATGTGTAACTGTGGGTGTATGTGTGTGCCACAGTCAGTCTGGGGGCGTGTTTGACTGAAGGCTGTGTTTTAGTTTTAGCTCTAACATTAGTGACTCTCAAAGTGCCCCTCAAAGTACAAACTACTACCTTTGCTCCCAATAAATCGCTAACGTTTCTCCTGTGTGCATGCGTGTGTCTTTTTGAAAGAACATATGTGTGTGTGCATGAAAGCCAAAAAAAACCAAACTGTATGTTAAAGACATTATTTTTCAGTTTAATGTTTCCAGGTTAGCATGTGTAACACTTTCAAGCTACAACGATTACAAAAAAAAAAAAAGATTTTTACATAACCTCTTTTTTGTTTGTGTGTGTGCAATGGAATAGCCATGAGTCTGGGAATGTAGCTCCTTTTTCAGCCAAAGAGCATCATGTAACTCTGGATTTTTGCTTTTCAGACAGAAACAGTTGTCTTCCTTTGTGTGTAACTCTGCATTCATACTCATGGGTGGTTTGATATCCGCTGGCTGGGGAAACACTTAGACAAACAACAAGCTCTGCAGGAAAGGAAGGTTTGTCTCAGGAATCAATGGCCTGCTTAGAATAATCATCTTTCATCTGAGTTTCATCTTCGGCAAGGCAGAATTTAAACCCAAGCCGCAATCTGCTCTGTCAGGAAGAATGTTACTGCAATATTTTAGCTCCAAGAGACAAAAATTGCTTTTGGATACACATACACACGCACACACGCACACAGGCGCACACACGCACGCACGCACGCACGCACGCACGCACGCACGCACGCACGCACGCACACACACACACACACACACACACACTAAAATAGATCAAGATGATGACACTCTGTATCATGATATGCATTTCTGCAGATTGGCTTCCTCTCCTCCTCCATAAACTGCTCTCATCACCACAGGAATAAATTATAAATGGAATCAATAATTTATAGCAATATCAAAGATTAATCATTGTAGCATTATGCTTGTTAACATTATTGACGTCAGTTAAACATAATTACAATTTGACAAAATGTCTCTATTCCAGAAAGAAAAAAAAGCTTGTGCAGCATTTCCTCTTCAAGTTGTAAAAGCAGTGAAACTTTTATTTTATTTTATTTTTTTATATGAGAATGAACAAACAGAATAACATCTTAGCACTGTCTTCATTCTCACAAATTTGTATTTGCTTTTTGGGCACCAGAGAGCCAGTTCTCATTCGTATGGCAGCTGTTTGACTTATGATTTATGGAATGACTGTGATTGTAGCCTTGGCCTGGTTTATTGTAGATCAACTTTTCTGCAGATGACTTCCTTCCTCGTTCAGCCCTTTAGGAATTGAGCTTGAATGTAGTTGAAAGCAAGAATTAAAAGTTGCACACTGAAAATTAAAGCATAAGTTGCAGTCAAGCATTCAGTCATAGATGTATTCACATTAAGCAGCAATGCACATCACTGCACTTACATATTGTATATTGTGTCAGTCCTCTAACAGCCATTGTCCCTGCCCTCTCTGTCCACTTCTAGCTGAACATCACATCTGTCTTTATAGTGAGGCTGTAGCCATATTTTAACTCTAACAGCACTCTGGACACATGCAGGGAGTCTGCCTTTGGTGCTTCTAGCTTTTGTAGTTATGACCCCTTTTTGCTTCAGAAAACACAGTGTAGCTCTCAAAAAGCACTGAAGAAAGTGAATAATTACAATTACTGGAGGTGCTTCAAACAAAAAACAAAATGATTCAGATACAGACATCATAAATAAGTTAATAAATACAAATGTGTTGTTTTTTTTCACCTGATAATTATAATAAAAAGTAGGTACCCCCCCCCCCTTCCTTCCTTCCTTTATGTCAGTATGGCTATTTCAGGTCAAAGTTCAGGTGTGGGGAGGTAAAGGTTATGAAAATGAAATGCAACCAATCTGACAACTGTCTGCCTGATTGGAAGTCCGTTTGTCTCTGCTGTGCACTGTATTCATATGGCTCCACATATTGCTCTACTTCACACGTCATTTCTAATTTAGGCCTCCAAAGAGGAAAAAAAAGGAAAATCTATGGATCAGCTGATTCAATTTTCCAGGGTGGTATCATAATCCACCCATATTTTTCTCAGAGCATTACTAGTAATTAAAAATAAATTGGCCAGTTTGCTCTGGCCCTGAATTTAGTGTGACAAGGAAGTGTGCATTGGATCAGATGTTGGCTTCAGGCAGTAATCCCTCATGAGATCTTTTTTGCTTTAATTATTTCCATACAACTATTAAATTGAACTTAAACTGCATGAAATTTTTAACTTCTTTCCTAATTTAAAAAAGCAACAGAGAAAAAATATTAGTTAATTTGCCCTAAGAATGTGTCTGGATGCACTGTGCATGTATATGTGTTGGAGCCGGACCAGGTGTTAATCTGAGCTAGATACTTGGCTCTGTCTTGCCCTGCAGCTTAGGTTTTGCTCCAGAGAAACTTGGAGCCCAATAAATCTGTATTGAAAATTCACCAAGACATGACACAGGGTGTGTCTCATAGTCTTCATTGTGAGAATACAGTGTCATCATCTTCTGTTTTTGGTCATCAGCTGTTTAATATTATTAGTCATTTTCCTTTAACATTATTAAACAGATCAGGTTGAAGAGGAAGAGAAAATAATTTTCTCCAGACCACATGCACTTCTTATTTGTAGAAGAAAGACACAACCAAATGAAACCTGGCCAAGTCAGCCACACCAGGAGAAAGCAAACAGGATTTAACGGGAGGGCTTTGTTTGTGCGTGTGTTGGCATGTGCATAGTATGTGAAGAAAGTGCACAAAGATTAGTACAAAAAGTGAGCCTCTTAGTGACCAAAAGTGTTTGCATATGTATGTTTCTGTGTGTATGTGTATGTGTGTGTGTGCACATAGTACCTGGTTCTTTTAGTCTGAAAGTGATTCCATGTGTCAGTAATTATTATTCACTACATCGTCACACAGAGGCCAGAGGGGATGTTTAATACCTGTGCAGCTGTCTGTGCATGCGTGTGTGAGTGGGTGTGTATGTGTATTGGTCAGGGGGTCAAGGATGTGTGCATGGGATATTGCTTGTGTAACTTACCACACTGTGAGTATTTGTTGTATTTGCACTGTTTTCCAGGTGTCCACTTCAACATTAACTACTTTGCTTATATGTGAGATTGTACAATGGATGTTTGTGGGTGTGTGCTTCCATGCCAAAGAGTGGTCTACAGTATTGTTGCTTTGCCATCAATAATCAGTTTTATGGAAAAGCTGCTGAACACTGCACTCATTCATTCTGACCAAGAGTCATATAAATGAAAGGTGTAAATTCATACACTAGCACTTGCAGTATTCATGGATATACTGTTGCAGGAATGCAGTTAAAGCTAACATATTCAGACAAAATACATGACATAGTCTCATCACGCTGAATTGTCTCTCATTTATCACATTTTGATAAACCATAGACTTTAAATGCTTTTTGTATTACAGGGCTTCGGGACAACAGGCCATGGCCTGTTTACTCATCATTAATTATTTTTCTGGTCTCTGTTTTTTTTGTTGTCTTTTTTGTTCTCACCTGTACTTTTTAGTCATTCTGATTCTTTCCTCCTCTCACAGCCAAAAATCAAACCTAATATCCAGTTTAAAGTCCTTCTAGCAGCTTATATCTTTCTTTACTTATCTGAGTAGACACAACATGATTTCCTCCCAGTTTAAGAAGCCAAAAGATTATTAGATCTGTGTCATGACTCAATTTTGCCTTGATTCAGTCTGAACACAAGTTCTGATTTTTATCATGGAAGCAAATGAAAACTGTTAAGACTAGACCAGTTAAGGGACTGATGACAGTTACATAACCACAAGCAATGTCCAGTTTTTTTCAAATCCTCCTCTTGGCCGTTGTCATAGCAACATGGATTTAGATTTTTCAATGATTTTACCATCCTGGGACGTGTGTGTGTGTGTGTGTGTGTGTGTGTGTGTGGAGTAGGATTGATGTTCCTTTATTTTCCTTTCAGACAGGCGGAAAGCAGCTGAAACTCACTCTACAGCTGGAAATCTACAGTTTTCACTTCTTGATGAATGTTCCATGTGTACAGTACTTAATTTTTATTTAAACAACAAGGAGCTGTCAGTGATTATTTATATATTTCAACTGTCTTCTTTCTGCTCAATCTCCAAAAAGCTACATTAACATTTACTTTTGACATTCATTGCCCCTTTGAGGTTATTAATGTTTGTGAAACCAATAATGCAGAATTTGATGAATACAATAGAATCTATTTTAAGCATGTGATCAAGACATTTTAGCATTGACATTTCAAAAGTACACTTCCTGAACTTTCACTAAAAGCCATCACCAGGCTTTGGACTGTCTTGCCATGAATGTGCTGCTTGTTTGTCAGATTGGATGTTTCTATCAGACACATTAGTTGGATCCAAACATGCTCTCGCCATGGGGAGTTTTCCCCAGCTTTCTAAAAGGTCATTCTATGAGAACAGATTGGAGGGAAGTGTGCTCTTTATCAGAGGGGCAAGAGACTGTGACTCAGTGGACCCAGAGCTGTTGATGATCTCATAAAACCAGGAGAAAAATCTGTTGAAGATTATGCAGATGCATTAGATTTTATTAATCAGTTGGGGTCACAACACATTGCTAAAGCTAAATGTCTAAATCCTTTTCATCACCCACTGTGAATATGTGCATGCTCACTAAAAGCACATAAATGTATTATTTACATTATAGTAACTTTAGTGTTTCATCGGGGATCAGAAAAACATTTAGCTATTGTTGTTTCATTATGATTGTAAAAAGTAAGGCTGATGCAAAGCATTGAGAGTTGTTTTCTAGAGGTTTTATCATCTGTTCTCTACATTTTAGATTGAATGTATAACTTTACAAAAACAACACAAAGTTCTTCAACAAAATGTATTGTTGAGAAATAGATAGATGAGAAAATCAATACTATTCGCCTGTCTACATAGTAAATATATGAAGCTACCAAAAGCAGCTGGTTACCATAAATCACAATCATGATCTGTGAATTGTAACCTTGAAAGAAAAACAGTAAGAGCAATCCTCAACTTTGTAGCTTGTGACCTCCACAGCCTGGTTGGTAACATCAGTATATTTAACTTGCATGGCACATCTAAGTCCTCTACTCTGTCACTCTTTGATGGTAGAAAGAAGGGAGGGATAATTTAAAGAAAGGAAAGAATGAAAGAGATGTACTTGAAAAGGTTAGTCATTTTTACCACTCCTGCTAAATGAGAAAAGAGAGAATCAAAAAGTAGAAGTCCAGATCATTTATGAATGGGTATAAGTGACTGTTACAGCCGGACTTTGAGTGGTTTGCAGTTTTGTCAAATATTAAGAGATTCCATTGGTTGTTGGTGAAGAAAACATTGCTGCCAGCTGTAGACAACTTTTTACTTACTTTTTATTTATGTTGACTCTGTTCAAACCATGTGACTAAAAATATAAGACACTTTTACAGCCTGACAGTGATTCTGTAAAATATTTCAAGATATGTCGTTTGGCTCCTGAGACAGTAGGCTAAACATTTTACGAAGTGATATGATTATCATGGCTATAATTGCTTAAATAGATTAAATGTATTATCCTTATGATTATGACAAATCTCCATATCAAGAACAGCAGTGTGTTTCAACAAGCAATTTCTTACTGTACATTTTGTTTCTAAATAATTGTCAACATAAGTGTGATCCAGATCCTGGATTCCTCCAACAGAGTAACCTTTCTGTCTATTTACATGTTTGTGGTCAAGCCTGTGCTACCAACTATCCACCACAAAAGAGAAAGGGGATCTGTGGGAAATCCTGGAGAATTTCCTGTTTGTGGCATTTCCTTTGTACTACCAAAACATCAGCCAGCCTGATCGTCTGTCTTCTGCAGGTCTCTGTCTATGTCCAGTAAATGGTTGATACATTATGAATGTGCACATGTCTTTAATGTGCACACTCTCATTATCTAAAGATGTACTGTCTGCACACTTTTGGATATATGAGTAAGAGTACATGTGTCTGCATGTGTGTATTTTATGGAGGGTTCTGGGTTTACTCTGCCTTTCATGTAGTGTTGGGCTGTTCCTCTCTCATTGTAAAGTCTATACAGTAACTGGATACACATGTTAAAGGACTTCGAGGAGTGTTGTGTACCCAACCTCAGCACAACTGCTATGCAATCTTGACCAACCAAAAATGAATTATTGGGAATCTACAACAAATACTTTAGAGGTGTTTGAGAATTAACCACTCGTGCCAAGAGCTGATATTTGGTCCTGGTGAGCTACCAGAAACAGCAGAGGGTACTGAGACTGTGGACACAGACAAACCTGCCAAGGGAGAACAGCCAAGATCTTAAATATCAAGAATTCACCACACTCCTTACAGACAAAATGTAAGGTTTGAAAAAAAAAAGGACTTTCACAGAAACAACAAAATATGTCACATCAAGTCACAGCCTGTGGAAACTTGCACAACACATTAAATTGTACTGAACTCAAACTTCAAAGCCTGGCTGATCTTATAAATTTTATTTGCTTCCTTTTATTACATGGCTCTAATCATGACCATTACATTTAATTGTTAAAGGTGCCCTATGTTTTCTTGTAAACATAGTTTCTTTTTTCATTCAGTGTTACACACCAATAGCATGTCCTTGAAGTGTTGAATACATTTCCATCCTCATGAACATCTGCAAAGCTAATTAAAAAAAAAATCACAAAACCTGCACTATTAACCTCGATGGTTACTTGCTAGCAGTGTTCCTCTTCTCTGCCTTTCTGGTGCATTTCTGCATGTTCTTCTAATAATTTGTTTGTAACAACAGTTTTTTCTTTCATTGCAGTTCACTAACCTACTGCTAGCTCAGTGTAGTCATGATTTATAAGGCAAATAGAAGAGTAGCAATTTTTATTCTGACTTTATTTTTGTTTTATATTTCACTTTACTGTGGATTTTCACGGAAAAGTGAAATTGTGAATTTGAGATTGAGAGAGAGTGAATACAATGTGGAAAAAGGTGGATCAAAGACCTCCACTGGGTTATATCAACAAGATATATCCTGGAAGTGACATTCTTGTGTGCTAAATCTTGTATTCCCACATTCTTAATCTTTTCATCTCTGTTACCTTTATCTTGCCTCCTTTTTTTCTCCATCTCCATCTTCTCCCATCCATCTCACTAGACTTGAGGATTGAGCCTTACATTGTCCTTTAATGTTGTGAATAAGAAAGAAGGGCAGAAGGATGAAAGAGAGGTGATGTTTCATTCCATAGGGATTAGGCTGGTTCATATCACAGCAGACACAGCCCTTCATGCACGTACATGCACACACACATGCATGCACACAGACAGAGTCATCCAGTGTGAATGTTGCCAGGAGTCAGGAACGGAGCATCAGATGTGATGTGATTATTACTGGATAAGGATAATCCTGCATGTGTGTGTGTGTGTGTGTGTGTGTGTGTGTGNTGGGCATGGGACTGCATGTGTTAATGTGTGTGAGAGTGTGTGTGCTGAATCATGTGTAAATGTCCAAAACCCTGCGGAAGATAGTGCTAATCCCTCTCAAGACTTACATAGACCTTATTTTTCATCCTTCTTTTCAAGCGTCTCATCCTTTAAAACTTTCTCTCATGCTTGTATCCATCTTCCAGTCTTTGGTCATTCTCTTGCAAGTTGTCCAAATCCACTTCTCTCTGAATGGATTGGAGGCATCAGACGATCGCAAGATTGCTACACTGTAGGCTTTGGCTTCAAAATCCCCTGTCACATCTGATGATTTGACACAGCATAATATCCTAACCAGAATACCACAGAGCATAAACTCTTCAAAAATAATTCACCAGGCACTCATTTGAACTCCAATTATGGGTATATTTATATATTAAAAGACCTTTGCTATGTTTTTCTCTCATCAGCCCCCTCTCCTTCTCTCTGTCTGTGGTTGGTTGTGTGATTGCTGTCTGAAGCACCCTGCCTAGTTGGTTGCTGCTTATTATCTTTAGCCGGAAGAAGTATGATAATGTTGAACTGAACTCAAATTGAATTTAAGTGCATTCTCAATATCAGGATTTACTGTTGGCTTGCTCAGTTGTCCTTTGGGATTTTGCTAAAATAAATATCCAACAGAATGTTTGCACCCACTTGAACATTTAATTTACATTTAATTTTCAGGGTTTCTTTCTTCCTAGTTAAGAGGATATAAGCCAAGAACATTTGGTTTGCTGGTTCTTGTTCAAGAAAACATTTATTTGTTCCTTTCGGCCCTAGAATTTAGTTGTTTTGCCAAAATGTGCCTCAGCACCAAAATACTGAAAACCCTGGTTTGGATGGTTTATTTTGATGTGGGTTGTGTTACAATTTCTACCCTTATCAAACTTTATACAAAATGTTGCTCTATTGGTTTCACGTTTTTGTGGGTCAG
>JANJYP010064785.1:0-21837 GCA_024605115.1 Rastrelliger brachysoma
AAAAAAAAAATTAACAAAATGTTCTGTGTTCAGGTAAAACTGAGACAGAATTGTATGGCTCCGCAGTTTATTCATTATGAACAGCAGAAATTAAAAAAGTGTAGCTGAAACACATTTTTTTCTTCCTCAGCCATCGTAAAGGAGGCAAGTGGTCCGACTTGGGGTGTAGAGGTCAACTTTTTCAGATCCAACAGCCTGAAATAGGCGAAGTGAGGAAAATCTGCTGGAATCAACTACAGTTTATGGCAGCATATATTAGTGTTGCAGCAGCAGGAAAGCGGTCTCTGTCTCTGTCAGTGTACATGGAGCTCGATAACAAGCTGGCCCCCTGCACCAGTGTGATTGCGTCTAATGTCCTCGGGTCTGTGCCATCAACTATCCACTTCCTATGTTTATAACAAATTCTGGGTTGTGCACCATAATATGGCTTTATAAATGCAGTACACTCTTGTATGTGATCTTCACGATTTAGATTATTCCTTTCCACATTTTCACAAAGTGGCCAAAGTGGTATGTAGTCACCTGTTACTGTGGAGTCTTCTAAGAAATATAATGATGGGCTCACTAGCTATTACTGTAACACCAGCCAGTGCTGCAGTTTAAAGTCAGTAGGGGGGATTTTTTTTTCTTTTTTCCTCTTCTTTTATTCATAAAATAATAATATCACATTCAATTATCTTCTTTTTTTCCTGTCGAATAGTCAATCACGATATTAATTACAGTCTATAAATTAAAGCACAACATCAAAAGTTGTCTTAATGTTTGATAGTAGATGTGTCATTAATATCTTAATTACTATTATGAAATCTCTAATGAATTGTAATATTTGGAGCTTTTATGTGCTGCAGGTCACCACAAATTTAGAAACATCAATTAGGTAACCGGAGTAAAAGATAAAAGAAAAAAAATAATTCAATGCATTTTCACAATATGTACTGTATTGTATATATACAATATGTTGAAGCCCCATCACTGACAGAAGGAGATTTGACTCGTCAGATTTGTGGATGTCTTTAGTCTATCTTAACCCCTGGCTGATAACAAGTAGAGCTAATGGGGAGCAAAGACAGACACGTACATGTCCCATGGCCACACATCTTCCAGTCAGGGCAATCATGGGAAACACAGAACGTCACTCTTTCAGTTTCATTCTTTCCACTGTGCAAGTCACCCTCTATAACGTCATTATCTCCACCAGATCTTCAGGGTCCTCTGACAGGGCCATGTAATCCCAGCACCAGGGATATGCAAATTGATTTCATATCAGCCATGGCATTTTTAAGGCCTCCACATGTTACATAGACAGTCATTTCAGGCAAAGATATGAAAATCAGAGGGAAATGTCAAACTGTGGAAGGACTATATTATATGCAGCATGTTGTTTACTCTGATCCCAAGCTCATGGAACAAGATACTTCATAATGTCACGTTGACTATTTAAGAGGTCACTATTATGCTTTTGATCTGTTGGAGTATTGATAGTTTTGTCACATCACAGGAACACAAATGACTGTACTAACAAGAATACACACTATACATAATCAAAGTAATAGAACTGATGCAAATGCAAAGAGGACTCCTGTTGAAAAGTGACCTGTTTTAATGAGAGCTTAAAAGGGGATCTCACACTCCTTTATTAAAGCAGATATAATCAACATGTTTATATTAACAAAAGATTGAATGTCCATTCATATGAAAGAGATTGCTCATAGTTACAAACACACAAAGAATTATCATCGGACTCCACAGTTTTGAGTTTTTCAGCACCTTTTAGCTCATTGTTTTGATTTTCTGGCCAGACATTTTATAGTTTTGATGAACTCTTATAGCAATGTTATTGGGCACAGCAAAAGATGTTTTCAAGTAAAAAGTCTTTGTATACCTCTACACATTACTTTATCCAAGAAATGATGCTTATATAACTTATATAACTTCTCAACATAATGAGGAAATGTTATAATATATTTTCTAAGTTGCAAAAATACTGATCACTTAACATATGAGTGAAATGTCTACTACATTCAAGCATTTGCCAAATGAGTTCACACAATGCTAATTAAACCTATCAAAGTTTATAATATTGTGTCAGTGGTGACTTTGCCACACTATAGTGCCTGGTAGTGATGCATTTTATATCACCCAACAATGATTGGTTTATGGCTATTGACCAGAGCCAATTGTGCTTAGTGCCCCTTAACCACATTTTCACACCAGGGCCTCAGGGGTCTACAGCAGTGATGTTGACAGTATTTGTGTAATTACCCTTGTTGCCAGAAAGGAGAGGCAAAAGTGCCACACACCAGGTTTAAAGATAAATGTAATTTTGAAATAGAGTTGTTCAATGTGATAGATTTGTCCAAGGACATAACATAAATAAAAGTGAGTAAAATTGCCACACACTGTACCACTTACTGTTGGAATATTTGTTTTACAGTGTTTCAGTCTCTTTGACTTTTGAATATGAATATTGAAGCAACATCCTTATATGGAAATATTGTCAACCATACAGTATACTTTAAACAAGAACAGTTAGCGACTAACTGAATTACACAGTAAAACATTTAGTAGTCAAAGTGTTAATTAATACAGACTGAAAAGTTAAGAGGAGAGTAAGTATTGAACATTCATCAGTTGGCCAGAGCAAACCTTTAAAGGATGCTGTTGTTGCTCTGGATGTCTAACTACAGGTACAGTGATTGTATGCCAACAAATTTTCCATTAATGGTGATAATATGTCAGTGTTGTGTTTACAGTTTTGTTTCTGATGCCTGTAAGTGGCAAAGAAGCCTATTAACACATGTTTAATTTAAATAATAGCAAGTCTAACCTAAATTGACAACTGTAAATTGCTGTTGTATGAAATAATATGATAATAGCTAAAACATGACTTATTTCATGTTCACAATTACTGAAGAGTGAAAATATATAGACTACAGGCAAAATAAGGTAAATAATAGAGTTGAAAGCAGATGGCTAAAGATGAAGGTCAAAAGAAATTTGAAGTTTGTCAAAATTTGATGACATAAGCAATCTGTAAGCTGTTATTGCACCCAAGCTTGAGATGCACAGAAACATATTGAAATTACAAAAAAACTCTGCAGCTGCCAGCACACTGCCAGGAATGATTGCCCCAAGTGTTTTTTTTTTCTTGCTTTACCTCTCTCTCTCTGTCCCTTAACCCCCTTTCACACGCATGGCTGCCTGCCAGATGTGAAGGGAGGCATATCTGAATTTAATGATATTACAAATGCCATTCTTTATGCTCAATAATAACTCAGTTTTGATTGATACAGATCCGCCAACACATTATCTTGACACAAATAGAGTTGTCTGTCATCCGACACTGAGTCATCAATTTTAGCTGGTGATGAGGCTCGTTTACTACACCTAATCATCTGTCTCGTTGGGAAGCCTCTGAAGCTGATCAGATAGCACTTTTAAATACTCACTACAACAACCATCAAAACACAGGCTTTAAGACAAAATTGAGTAGGGCCTATTATGACTTGTACTCCTAGCAATGTCTGAGATTTCTTTGTACATAAAGCAGAGAATAAATCATACACCCACATTTTTATTTATTAAAACCATTCCCATGCCCAAGTCTTGTGAATTGTTTGCAGAATAAAGAGCAGCTTTATATTAGATCCTGTCAAAATGTTGGGTCATTCTTTTGCAAGGCCAGAATGTTCCTTACAATGGCACAGTACGTCTTCTGTTAAAAAAAGAGGGAGAGAATGAATTCATGTATTTCTGCAATGGGAACCTGCCAGGAAATGATTCTGCTTCATTTTGTTCATTATATAGCTCAGTATGTGAGCAAATACCACATTTTTAGTAGTATAGTATAAGTATAGAAATAAGTTTAAAAATATTTTTATATTGAAAAGTTACAACTGCAACTTTGTAATATTTAGCTTACAGTGAATTTTCATGTATAACCACTTATTCTTTTACAAAAGCAATTACATACTGTGTATTACTTAATTATCTTAAAGTGAGCATATATTATCATCCACATGAATGTAACTTAATCAGACTGATGACAAGTGCTGCCTGGAACCTTTAAAACATTGCTTCACATTTTATGGCATCCTATACAATTATCTTGATGAGAACTTGAAAGACCTCTGTTAATGTGGGAGTGTGAGAAGGCCTGTAGCCTATAGACTCTGCTTTCATTCATCTCACTAACATCAGGGAGCTCAAGCTTGGCGTCACTCAAAGCTTTTTTCCTTTGAAATTCCCCAGGCAGACCCCCAAATTAAGCTCACTTCTGTTTGACCAAAGATGAGCCCGGCCCTGAGGTAGGCAGCTTTCCCTCTTTTTTTTCTCAAGAGTTTGCAATCTATCCCTTAGAACTCCACAGACCTATAAATCTCTAGAAAATCTCTCTATTCATTGTCAGCCTGCTATAAAGAAGCAGGAATATATGGAATATTCTTTCAGTCCAAATTTTGATTACAATCTGATTGTTTGCTTGTGACTGTAATAAGTGTAAATGCAAAAATTAGAGTTTTTAAAGAAAAAAAATAAAAGAAAGGTTGACTGTTGCAAATCTGTAATATTAAAGCCACATAAATGAATGAAAACAATTTTTGCACTGCAACATTTGTTTACCTTGAGGATGTAACCATGTAAGCCTGCATACTTCTGTATGGTATTGAAAACTGGCATTTCAATCCATAAATGTAAATGGCATGCTCCCTTGTTTGTAATGATAATGTATTGTTTGGATGAAGCCTGATTTTCAAGTAGAAAAAAACTATTTTATATAAGCTGGTGGGTAGAGTTTATTGATTGAGGCTTCATGCAGCTTGTAAATAAATATTCATTAAAAAGTATGATTTCAAAATCGAAAATATGCTGTTTTCTCATGGTAATATCCATACTGCATTTATGTGTTTTTAAAGAATCATCGTGTCAGAGGTGTTTGCTGTCTGAGATGTCCTCAGACAGCAGGTTATGTGTGCAGGTTAAGTTAAACCTCCCCAACTTGAGGACGTCTCATGACAAGAAATCACTCTTAATAGGATTCTTCTCCTCCAGAAAGATTCAGAAGGAAAGATTATCTGAATCTATTCTGAGCACATTCAAAGGCAAGGGACCATGCACTCCCCTTGCGAGTTCATTATCATTCTCAGGTTATCCCAGGCCCAGTGAATCTGGAACGCAAATGAATTAGTGAGAATTAAGAAGTCTCTGTGGTCTGAAACCTCTCCAAATCTCCTCCAAGATGAAAGGTACACAGCCATGGCTTATGCACCGTCGCTCTCCTCGCCTGAGCCCCCACGGTAGTCTTATATCTACAGACCCACCCCAGGACACCTCCACCCCCTCTCCTTCACACACATACACCACCACTCCCTTGCAGAAAATGGAAATGGTATGGGCAGTTAATGTTGCCTAACGTCTCCTGACCGCAGGTTTTGTCGTGAGGGAGAAGTTGAGCAGGGCTGCAGGACTGAGGCTGC
The DNA here is from genome assembly GCA_024605115.1 of Rastrelliger brachysoma. Taxonomy (NCBI): domain Eukaryota; kingdom Metazoa; phylum Chordata; class Actinopteri; order Scombriformes; family Scombridae; genus Rastrelliger; species Rastrelliger brachysoma. The sequence goes on from JANJYP010064785.1 coordinate 5,475, forward strand.
CATCACTGGCGATTAATTACAGCACTGTGGTGTTGGCACTTCGGTATGGTTGATCCCTCTGCAGGCAGGGCTTCCTCTCATCTCAGCCTCTCTGTAGCCTTCAAAGGGCTTTCCACTGCCTGTAGCACTGAACCTAGGCCAGGTAAGAAAGATGCCATAGCTCCATTGTGATTGTACTTCACATATTTCAATGGGACTTCAGTTCAATATTGTATCAGTATCACTCCCTCATCATCTGTGTGTGTTATCATGGACAATTCTTACCCATAACAAAGTTGATCATAGCTAAAATTTTGCAAACACTTTGAAGAACTAATAGTGATATTGGATATGCATTTCACAAATACTTGCAGCTTTAATTATTTTCCCCCCATGTTCACCTCACACTAAATCCCTGCATTTGCTTCATAAGCATTTCCCCTCCAACAAAAAGAGATGAAATATAGTAATGTTATGTTTATGCTGAGTATTTTCCCTCCTTTCCCACCCATCAGGCTGGGCCTTTGTAACAGACTGCAGAGGCTGCCTCTCTCTCAGCTCATTCAGTATCACACCCTGCCCTTGTGCTGGACATCAAATGACCAGCTCACCCCCTGAGGAGCTCTCAAGTTTCTTCATTTCAGCAGCCGCCTGGCTCTCCCCTGGTCAGCAGCCGGCCACGCAGGGAGAAGGGACATCTGCCTGTCTGAGGATAAGGGACAGGCTGGCTCACTATCCGTCTGTCAGCCCCTCAGACTGGACCCCTCACGTCACCACTCCTCTCCCTCCTTGTTATTCTGGAGAGAATGCAGGCATCTGATATGTGGCATTGTTTGTGCCATACTGGTCAGAGAAACAGAGGGGGCTATGGCTAATGCACTGCAGCAAAAAAAATATCACTGCTTGGCACAAGCTTCTTAAAACACATTATCCTACTGTTAAGCACGTTTTAACAGGAAAATTATAGTAAATGTAATTAGTGTGATAACATAAACTCAGCAAAGTGTGGAAATGGTCCCCTTCCACACTAAAACTGGTGATACTCTATGCGCTCATTAGAAATATTACAAGTATTAGTTAGTTGAATGTGAAACAGACTTTTCTTGGCTGATGTAAACATGTTCTCTTAATGATTATTCTGTAATGATTATCTCTATCTAATTAAATGCAGTTTTCTCCATCCTGTTCCATCAAAGAAAGGCACAGCGATCAATACAGACATGTTTGCATAAAAATCTATTTCACCGTAACTGAAGGATCAAGACTGAGCCCCCTGGATAAAGATGCCTCTGGCCTTCTTGCCTGTATAACCTGCAAAGTAATTTGTTCCTAAACTTAATATTTGTTCTCTTCCTCCAGTGATTTATAAATGGAGTTCAAGTGCAATAGCATGTAGCTGAAGAAGTGAGGGGTCTCATTAAACTTATGTACAAATATTAATTACCACTCAAGCTACTACTGCCAAGCAAACTACTGCCTGAGTTTCTGTGAGTTTTCTTGGATAATATGGAAACTAAATGCATTTATGTACAATTTCTACATCTTGTGAATCTGTGCATTTACTACTACTGTAATATCATGCTCCAGTTTTACCGTATTCATTTGTGCCAAGCTGTTGCCAAAGCAAAGCAGAACAATGGCGTGTGGAATCTGACACCCTAGTGCACAGAGAGAAGCAGTGTACTGTAAATGATCCTCCGCTTTTGACTGCTGGCCAGCAGCCACATCTATATGGGCAGAGGAGGACCGCTCCAACAAGCCCACACCTCCTGGACTGAGCCGTAGGTGAAGGAGAGAGTATCACACTCTCCTTGTCAGCTGCAAGGGTAATTACTGCTGGCTGAAATTACTCAACATTTGTTTATTAGCTCCCCAGAGCACACTGTAAATAGATTGTCTGTTATAGTCCGATCACATTAATACCCCGTGCCGTGCAACCCACCCCCCCCCCTGCCTCCTGTTTGCTGTGAGCCAGCCTGCTGCTCACTTATTGAACAGCTAGAACCAAGGAGCCATGTTAAATGTGATTGTTTTCCATTAGCTACATCCTGTCTAATACCTCACTTGTGCGTTGCAATTACTGAATTCTGCCATGCAACATAACCTTCATTAGCTGACTGTAGTCCTGCAGCTCCAATAGCCCCCCTTACCATTTTTCATTTTTGTTTTTTTTGTTTTTTTTATTCATGAGTGGGGAGTGTTTTAATTCAATATTGATTTCACATAGACACTCTGTGCCTGTGCTTTGTTGTGCACCGCATGGTTACCATGCGTAAGTGTATGCTCTGATCGAACAAAAAAGAAAAAATCAGCAGGCCGTGTCTTTCCTTGTATTCATTGTGCTGGTTGGTTCCTGTTAAAGATGACATTCTGAAACATTTGACCCACTAAAAATGAATTCTTGGTCAGAGCCCAGTGACAGTGGAGAGCAATTCATTCCCTGAAATTGTAAGGAGATAAAAAGCAGAGGCATGCAATAGTCCTGTCAAAAAAGAAAGAGAGAGAGGTTCAGAAAAAAGAAAGAAATGGAGTATATTAATGTGAATGAAAAATGTGAATGAAATTTGTATTCAGAGTGGTCTGCACAGAAATCCTTTCACACAGTTTGAAACATTACATCAAATAACTCATCTCTAGACAACTCTGGAACACTTTGGTGATAATAGCCCAAATGTTGTTCCATAGACAGAGACATTTGTAAAAGAGACATTTAGCTGCAAAATGAACTAAAACAGCATGCTTTGTGTGCCTGTGACAGGTAGAGCATGGTTCCCTGGGAACCACAGTAATAAAACGCTATCTGTCTGTTGCCTCCCTTTTCCTCTAATGTTACCCTAATAAAAGCAACTAGTGAGGTGACTGTGCGCAAATAAGGGCTGAAAGCTGCTGGACATCTATCCCAGCCCCCTGGAGCCACATTACACACACCTAATAGCCACTCGAAGCTTCATTAGGATATTAATTCTCCATGTTTCTGAAGTGATTCCATCCGTAATGTGACAGTATCTGGCTGCTTGCGAGACAACTTGTTGTTATTGTTATCCCACTCCCTGCATTCCACCCATTTTATCCTCCACCCCTTTCTCCTCTAACCATATTGTTATTCTTATAGTGCCACTGTCTCAGTTTTTCTAGGCAAGAGAAATCTGATAATACTGGGTGTCCTTTGAGATGGAGGCCAATGGAATGACTGCCAAAGCTTAACTCCATCTGACCAGGGGAGCAGATGGTCAGGTCCACCATGGGTCTGGGAAACAAGCAGCAACGCTAAACATTAGATGTCATTTTGCATTTTTAAATACATACCATCTCCTCCCACCTGCAGGATGTCAGAGTCCAGTATTCACAGCCAGCAGTCCTGCAGAGTGCAATGTGGCAGTAATAGATTTATTTCTAAGAGACACTTCAAAATTCATCCCAAGATAAAGTGAGACAGTGTGGTCAAAGCCTTCAAAGACTTCACATATAGGACACATTGCACAAATGTTAAACATTCACAATTTACAGATTCTCAAAATGTGAGGATATAGTGATATTCTCTGTTTTAAACTGTTGTAAACTGAATAACTTGGTCAGACAAAACAAGATATTTGAAGATGTCACGATGAACTTGAATTTTAACTTGTAATGGGCACTGACATTTCAGAAGACAATATTGCAATAACTGTTAAAATAACCAAGCAAATCAAAAGCTTACAACAACAACAACTACTACTACTACTACTACTAGTAGTAGTTTATCTACTCTATATTGCAAGAATTTCATTCCTTCACTGCTATCACACCAATTAAACTAAAAATCCCTCAGTGTGATTCAGTTCTGTACTCACATCCTGTATCTTGAAATAACACAGAAGTTTTATGGAGAATATCAAAGAGGGTTGGAAAGGAATTAAGAATATTTTAAATGGAAAGAAATTCATCTCTTGTTTCAAAGGATGTTATATCAGAAGGTTTGGGTTTGGTTGGAGAGAGCTACTCATCTTTGTCGGTGAGAAATTTCATTCATCCCAACAAGGCTCCTCAAGATACAGCTGAAGTGTAGGATTCTGACATTTCTGAAGTGAAATGATAATTGCCTTTAAAAGACCAAGGAGGGAAAAAGAGAGAGAAGATGAAACATAAAGGGTTGGAACTACAGAGAACATTAGTGGGGTGAGAGGGAAAGCAAGCCACAGAGACCGGCCACATAAATAGTCATGAAATGAGAACTTTCTGCTTTGTATTGAAGTTAAGAAAGAAACATTCAGCGAGGGGCCAGCAGGCCAGACTAAATAATCCTTGACTGAGCCTCCCATTCTGAATCCTATATTAGCTGCCCAGATTTTAATGTAAATATGCCATTACGCTGTCATTACAGTGATCAGACTGCATGGCTTACAGGTCAGCCCAGCCACTGTTAATTTTGCAGGCAAAAGCTTTTTTTTCCCTGTCTTTTGAAATGTTAATAACTTTCTATTAGTTAATGTAGCGTGACTAAAATTCAAATTAGACATAATTTATTTTAATATCTGTAACTAGCTTGTCTGACCATTTAGCAATGGTCTCCCGCTGAATACAACACTCTAAATTGTTGTAATTTGCATTAGATGGTTGAGGCACGCCTTGTCTCACTGTTGTGCCATTGTGAAGTCAAGCGTGATTCATTTTTGTCCTTAAGGTACAAGTATAGAGAATTAAATAATGTCATCTGTCATATTTGATATTTTTTTATTTGTTTGTTTTTTTTGTTTTGTTTTTTGCTGAACAGAAATACTTACAGTAGCTTTAATAATAGAAGCATAATAAAGATTTATCCTAAGATTCAGAGACACTGACCACCAGATTCACCAATACTGATGTGTACAGTATATGGTGGATTACTCCATGTCTGTGGTTTTATTTGGGGGCTCCTTGGCAAAAAGTTGTTGTTGGGCCCCTATTAAGCATGCCACCCTCCATGCATTGTGATACCTTGTCTCCACTAGTGCAATTTTTTTGTGTGTGTCTCATTTATTTATGGTGTGCAAGTTGCAATAATATATTTGACGCATAATTCATGTTCTTCACTTCTTACCATATTTACTCATTGATAATAAATCTTTGAAACAAAGAATGATTCCACTCCCCTCTAATATGGGTAAACCCAAATAACAAGTTTTCACCCAGTATTCTGTAAGCAAATTTGTACTTTGAAATGTTAGTAAGTAGTTGCTAGTCTTTCCTGTGTCTGTGCGCAACTTTTCTTAATCATTTTGTCCTGCTGTTACTACTTGTATTTGCCTTGGAAACAAGGGCACTTGGCAAATTGAAAAAGATTAAGAGTGTTAAAAACTTGCTTTTAGCATATGCTTATATAACACTACAGTTATGGGATTAATCAAGCTAATTAGCTATCAGTTGTGTTGATTGGAAACAAAGTCATTACAGGAAATAGATATGGATGTAATAAAGGTTAAGAGCCAGAAAAACACACCACACCCATGACACATACAGAAACATTCATTCACATAAATACTGTACAACATCAAGTAATTACAATGCACCTGAAATTGTTATCATACTAAATAGAGAAGAAAATAACTGTAGTATTATACGGTATATAGGTATATGTGCATACTCTTTAAAAAAGTTTTATTGACTTGCCCACAGAAACTGATCATTATCATTATCTTTAACACACACATACACACACACACACACACACACACACACACACACACACACACACACACACACACACACACACACACACACACACACACACACACAGACACACACACACATACACATTTTTGTCAGAAGGGATACACATGTGCTAAGAATTAAGGTGATGAGTCAGGGATAAACGTCTAATTATCATTGAAAATGTCAGTACAGGTTTCAATTAATTAGATTTTCTCTTTCACTTTAATAAAATATTTCCAGCATGTGATGGCAGCACTCTAAAATTCAGACAGTGCTGAAACTGGGTGAGAAAGATAGTAGAAGCCCAGCTGATTGAAAACATCTGGGTGATTGTAGGGAGCACTCGCACATTATCCAGCACTGGCTGAGATTTGACAGTGCCCTCTGAAGTGACAGCTTTGACCTCGGCCAGTGTGCTTGCGTGCAGCTGCCAGAGACTGGTTTGGCTGAAAAAGAGGACAGAGCCAGACGCTCTAGGCACTGGATGGTACCAGTGCTTTGATGGGTGTTTTGCTGACAGCCAGCGTTTCAGTAGCGGTAAAATATAACCAGCATGTTGTGCCTTTGGTTTCATAAACATGAACATGCAACATCTTTTCAAAATATTTGGGGCACAGAGCTGTGATGTATGCCATAATGTGTTGTTTTCTTCACGACTAGCATTTCCTCACTGATTACTATGCATACATATCAATATGCCAAATAGCTCCATGTCATTAAAATATAATGCATATTTTTTATTAATCTTTAGAAATGTTAATGTATTATTTTATCACACAATGTTATGATGTTTACTAAAAAGCATTAGATCACAGAGTAAAGCTGTACATTGTTATTCCATACAGATCAAGAGCAAACAATACCTATGTCTGTCTGCAACTCAGTGACAGACTGCAAATTGTTAATTATGATTAGTGGAAAATGTTTTGCGCAATTGTGTTCATCAACTAATTTGTGTATTTGAAGCAACAATTACAAAGAGTATTTTGGTTTCCGTTTTCATTTTGCAAACACTGGCATATTGAAACATGTCATTAAATAATTAATATTATCTCAGCATCGCCACATAATGGCATTAATATTAATGTTTATGGTAATGAGTTGTGAAGAGGAACACTTATTCATATTTGATTCATTAATGTAATGAATGCAAGGAATGGTCAGATAATAATTTCGTGTGTCCTTGATATGCAATGAGGAGTTTTAGACAGACTTTAATTCCAGATAGGTATGCCTAAATTGTATTAATCTATGCTGGAATATGGAACCTCTCTGAGAAAAGACTGCAGGAAACGTACAGCGTTATAGATTAAACAAAACAGAGTGAAATGGAGTTCATTTGCATCACCCTCCTCTTTTCAGAGGAGCTAAACTGCTTACCATTATTCAAAGATATCTTTTAAATAAGGCCCAAATATGCGGGTGAAACCAATTTAACGAGTGGCCACCAAAGACGTTTGTCAAATGATCTATATAGAGATTTTGACTGTGTAAGCCTCTTATCATAACTGCTATAAAACACACATCATTCTGTTTCAGGACTGAATTTCAGAGATATGAAAATACAATAAAAGTGACATTTTAAAGCTTGGCTTACAGTACTTGTTAATTACAAAACCATTTAAAATTGAACTCAGAGAACTTAATAAAAGCATATTTGTGAGGAGGAATGAGATTCACTCTGAAAAGGAAAAGAATTCTGCCTGATGCATTCCACAAGAGATCAACTAAAGGTCTATTGCAGGTCATTTGATTTCACTGCTAATCAAGTTGTATTGCAGGTGCTTTCCATATTTAAATAACTTACAGTACAACCTTCATGCTTTTTAACTTAAGCTGAAAATGAAAATAAAATTTTAACCATCTTAAACTTTGTGTTGAGTGTATTGTCTCAGCATTTAATGAAAAACAGACCAAATTTTAGTGAACATAACAAAAGGATTGGAGGAAAATCACATTTGCATGAAGCAGGGGACAGTAAGGACAACATCACTCATGTGGAAGCGCTTAATTACCTCAAAGAAAAACAAATTAATGCATGTACTTTAATTGTCTGCTGATAACCAATGCAGAGGAAAGAAATCACTTCACGCCTTGTCCAACAAAAGCATCATGAGGCATGATACAGCATGTGTAGGTGTCTACTGTTTAAACGTGTTTTATTAAGGGATGACCTACCACTGTGTTCACAGAAAGCACCTTAAATGATCTCTTTTCAACTTGAGATGTAATGATTTTTCCTACAGTGACACAACAAAATAAGAGCAAAAATGTCATGGAAGCCTTGTTTAGTGCTGGGGAAAGCAGGCTATAAAGGTGCTACAGATGACAGTACACCTAGCTCTCTCTTGGTTGAAGCCATGAATATATGTTCCAGAGCCCAGCAGGTTGCAGATGTCCAGAAGAAACAAAATAATGGGTCTCATACAAGAAGCGCTTTTACAAACAGATTTGTACAAGTGGTTCAGACCTGTCATAAGTGTCAAAAATAGATCATCTCTGCCTTTCTTCACTGGAGAGTTTGATTTACACTTATAGGGCCAGATTTACTAAGATCCCAATTTGTGTGTATTAATTTGCATGCACGTGCTAAAATTTTGCGTGTGGGATTTACTAAAAGTGTTTGCGTAAATGACATCAGGTGCAAACGTAGAGGAGTGGCAAAGGCTACTCTCTCCCTATCTCTCTCTCTCTCTCTGACACCATGTCTGTAGCGCAGAGATCAATAATAAATCATAATAAGTCATAATAATAATAAAACATCAGCAAATAAAACAGGTGAGGGCACGTTTACCTCAATGTTGGTCAGATGCCTAAGACCAACATTGAAAAGCAGGTGCAGTTATCTTTCTGCTGCTGTGTGTGCACATTTATGCACACAAGCCGTTTGCACCTCCTTTTGAAATGCGGTAAATATAGCCGCAATTTATGTGAGCAAAATTGCTCTCAGGTTTGATAAATCACCTTGGGTGTGCTAAATTAATATAGTTACATTTTCTCTCCCCATCACACTCACAATTACATGTAAACGCCCCATATTACATATTCATCGTACTAACTGAAGCAGACACGCTATTTTGCTTTATTTGCTTCTTTGAAAAACGCAACCCTCTGTGTACCCTGTTAGTAAATCAGTTTGTACATTTTTTTTGTGTGTGCAATGAGTTTGCACGTTTTAATACTTGCAAACCTTTAGTAAATCTGCCCCATAATGTCCTAATCAGAATAAATTTAAATCTAAATAAAATCAACAACATATTCATGTGCATGTTTTAATTAGTGTATAATCATCTCAAAATATCTACTGTATTGTTGTGTTTTTATTACTTTAGAATGTCCTTTGTAGCTATATAGTGAGTGGATCCTTTTTCACAGAGCCCACCATGTTTGTGGGAACAGTGACTTAAATAGAGCCCCCCCTACATATTTATTTATTTACATATTTGTTTATTTACTTTGATTAATTTATGTTTGTTTGATAGAAATTGTGCTAACTCAAGTAGGTGTTGTAGTTACGAAAAGTCACCACAAGAGGGAGTTTGTTGTTTTTGAGTTACTCTTGCCCGGCGAAGGTTTTGTCTATGTTATTGCTGTTCATGAGAAGAGAAGTTGGAAGTGAAGAAAGTTATGAAAAACTCCAAGCGCGCTATGATTATTATTCAAGTGTACTACATGTTCACTGCAAAAACTCAAAATCTTACCAAATATATTTTTCTAATTTCTAGTCAAAATATATTATCACACTTAATATAAGATAAAATCACTTGAAGAGTAAGATTCAAGCAAGAAAAAAAATGTGTTTTTAGACAATTTAATCTTGAATATCTCGTTAAGTGAAACAGTTATTTGTAAAAGAGGAATTGTCTTGTTTCTAATAGACAACTTGAATTGAGACAAGCAAAAACTGATTTAAGAAAAACAGATACCTCTGAATTCCCATGATGCATTGTAGTGAATAGAGTAGTATTAAAAATAGTTGTTAACTTTGTTTGTTCTCAAAAATTCAAATGTTACTCTATGATTTATGTTTTAATGTGTCTGCTCAGTTCTGTTGGTAATTGTCATTCCTGTGCTGGTGTGAAACTGTCAGCGTGAGTGAAGTAACTGTTGCGTTTCATGGCACCATTAAATGAAACCACTTTCATAAGCTTTTTTTTAAACTGTACCTTCTTGTGAAAAAAAAGGTTATTCAGCAAAGGGACATGGTCTGTCTCTACTTAGTGAACTTAGTTTGCCTGAATTGGCATCTAATGTCAGTAGCCATGTTGCTCTGGCTTTAAGATCTTTACACTCAAGTTAAAACATTTTTTTTAGCATATTTCACTTATTTTGAGCCTGTAAAAAGTTTACATTGAAGTCATCTCACCGTATAAAAGTACAATTATAAGTAATCTGATCTTAAAACCAGCATTTTCATCTTATGTTAATTATCTTAATTCAAGAAATCTTGTCAAGTGAAATTATCTTGCTGCATGGACAGATCATTTCACTTGTTTTGAGTACTTTTACCTCTGATTTAGTGTTTTTATCTTGTTTTTAGACACCCCTTTTTTGCAGTGTTGAGCCACCGTGTTTACTGGAGCCCTGAAAGTCCTACATACTTGTCTTTTTATGCAAAATGACATCATTGTGGCAGACAATTTATTTAAAGAGTTAATGTTATCATTTTTAAGACCAGCAACTTCTACATTTTAACAATTTCTAAGAAGCTTCTCTCACTCTGACAGCTCAGCAGCTGTCCAGTATTATCTGGTGTTGAAACTGACAGTGTAACATCACCTGTAGACCATAAGTTGTAACACTTGTTGTGTGTTTGTCTTTTAATGTCTGAAAGCAAGGCATGAAGTGTTTCTGCTCTTTGGGAACTTTTTGTGAGTCAAAGTTTGAATTCACCCTAACCACCACTCAAAGAGGAACAAGACTATGGTCCTCTTGAGCACAAAATGGCTGAGAGCAGTGATTGTGAGGACAGGAAGCCAGTTGTCATCCTGGACTACAACTACAACAAAGGAGATGTGTACAACCAGGCAAGATAATTGGAATTCACAACTGCAGGAATAGGACTACCCGTTGGCCATTGGTGATCCTCTATAATATTACTGACATGTCTTTGTACAATGCCTTGGTGATATGGAACAAGATCAACCTTACCTAGTTGTATGATAAGCAGAACAAGATGAAGGTGTTCCTAAATCAACTAGAAAAGGCACTTGTAACCCCACACATTCAAAGAAGAGAGTGCCTTCTCTGCACAGCATCCTCAGCAGCACTGGTAAAGCTGTTGAAGCTGGATCTTGTCATGATCCACTAGAGACTGCAGCTAGGGCAGGCAAGAGGAGGAGAAGCAGTGACGCTCCGAACTTGCCGCAATGCATTCCGGATGGAGACGAAAACTAATTCCAATCGATTCCCGATCAAGATGCACATTTTTACTTTTTATGTTTTGTTTTTTGTCCTTCTCTGCTGCTTACTGAAATTTCTGCACATCTGCAAAGTCCATGCACACACATTTGCATACTGACTTACATGTGTTCATTAGAGATGATTGATTTATGTTCCTGATATTTTTTGTTTTGTATATATTTATATTATCTTATTTTATTCTTATTTACCATTTGTCTACACACTTTGTTGGGGTAATGATTTATAAAATGGGAGTGGAAAAGTTGCTATGCAGTCAATTTTCAAATATAAATGAATAGCTAAATTGGTGTTGGAAGCAAGCAAACTATTACTGCATCTAAACTATGGAGACAGACACTATACCGCTGTAACACAGCACTCAGCTGCACTCACTAATAGGAGGAGTGGAGCAGCAACAAGTCCTGCAGCAGGTGTGTGTGAGTGAGACGGTGACGCTCTCCTTTATCTTCTCCTTATTATTTAATTAGCATCAGTTACGTTAAACAACACAAAGAAGTCCCTCTTTTTGCACACACTACATGATTTATAACTCTGTACTCTTCCTTTCCCAATAATCACAAGACAATAACTACAGGAATGAATTCACGTTTTCTTTTGCACATTTTGTCAAAATTCGATAAACCCTTTCAATATATTGGGATGGAAACCTGGCTTATGATAATTTTTGTTAACAATCCGCACAAAAAAATTATTGGGCAGTGTCTTGCTTTAATGAAAGCCAAATTTCAAACCTGCCTGAACATTGTTGGACTTTCCTTCCTATTGTGAATTTTGATATGTGCAATCGCCATTTTACCCAGAGCAACATGGAGTGCACCAAAAGAAAAGTCAGTAAAAAAGTTGTCCAAAAAATACTCAAGTAAAGTCCAGATACCTGAAAAATGTACTTAAGTACAGTAACTAAGTAATGTACTTTGTTACCTCCACCTCTGTTTGTGCTCCCAGGACTCCTTTATGCTTTCTGTGCTGTGAGTTCAATGCTCAATATTGTGTTAGGCTGTTAGTGTGTTAGTGCTCTATAATATATTATAATATATTAATACCTCAATGATCCATAAGAAGAGCTGAGGAACCTGATGAATGTATCTGCTATAGTCAGTCATGACAGCCTATCACCATATAAAATTTTATAATTAGCCCTACAATCACAGATGCACTGTAAGAAACAATGTTAACAGCAATAGAGATGTTTAGAAGAAATATCATTAATATCAGCTAAATTACCCATCTAAGCACAATATTCTGGTGAGAATGAGTCATGCTACATAAGGGTCAAAGACAAATAAACTCAAACAGTTGATTTCTACTGCCAGTGGCAAAAGGACGTTATGTTGCTATGGCAACCACTGTGTTACTACCGTAGCAATGCACTTGTTGACCAATCTCCATTCATTCATGAGCACTTTCTCCTACAATGCTACAGTATGTAACATATATGTATTAACTATGCAACTTTGATCTGTTTAGTTGTAGAGCTATTACAGAGTTATACATGGCAACACTGTGACTGAGTTAGTAGGTAGATAACCAGACCAGACTCAGTGAATACTACAATTAACACACAAAGTTATACACATGCCATTGCTGCGTCTTCTGTCTGATATTTTCAATAATCAACATACCTCTTTCTGAACTCATTCATCTAATGTACATGCATCAGTCACATGATTCTGATTGTACAGGGGGAGCTGACAGAGGGTAGCACCCCTTTCTTGCTACTGCTGTGCAGATATTGGAAAATGAGTATTTGTTTATTGCAATGGAAATATAAATTTAAGAAATTGAGGGGGGAAAAAGTTGCCCAAAAAGTTCACATTTATTATTGTTTCCCTTCAATAAAATGCATTCAAAACTTGTATGTTTCTTTTTTTTTTTTTTTTTTTTTAGAAAATTAACAATAATCAACTCCTGCTACAGTAAAGAAAATAGTCATAGTCACAAAATTGAGTGGTGTCCTCTTAAATTAAATGCAGTCTCTACAAAGAGGGAAAATCTAAATATTTACAAAGTTTAATGATGAAGATAATTAATCAATGCTGATTATGTTTTATCTTAAGACAGGAGTTAAGACAAGGGTTAAGATGGAACATTTGCTTTCATTGTAAATAACCAACAGTCGCACTTTGCATTCTGACACCAACAAACACTACACTGACCACTGTCAACAATTGCTGCTTTTGTGCCTTAATTACAAAGTTAATATCAGTAGTAATTCTTGTTTCAAGTGATGTCTAATGTAACTGTATACACAACTGCTAATGGGATGGCACACTGTGGAAAAATGATTAAAATTTACAAGTGATATCCAATGTGGATGATTTAATGTTTAAACAGGACTAAGTCCTGAGGAACACTGGGAAATTAATAACCCTTTCACAATTTTTAGGGCAGAACAAAATACAGAAATCAATTCTTAATTGGATCAATCTTATAGTCCATCCTATATTCTGTCTTTACACTGACTGTGTGGCTTGTTAGACTCTGTCTAGTTCAGTAAACACTGCACACTCCACACAGTAAAGATGGATGAGCAACACTCCTCGGTTACAACAGCCACATTTATTTAGAAACAGTGGGGAGAGAGTTGGAGGTGAGGAATAATTCCAGCCAGCGGTTGGTGCCCAGTTTGAAAAAGAGGAGGAGGACCACCATGGGGCACCTGACAGTGATGAAGAGCATGGGCACATGCTGGCAGATTCATCTTGAGCCACAGTGAGAGAGAGAGAGAGAGAGAGAGAGAGAGAGAGAGAGAGAGAGAGAGAGAGAGAGAGAGAGAGAGAGAGAGAGAGAGAGAGAGNAGAGAGAGAGGGTGGAGGTAAGAAATTGAGGGAGGGCAGACAATGGCTGAACACAGGTTTAACAATAAAAACAGCACAGAGTGTTGTCTTTGAGATTTGTTCTTCTGCAGTGACGTGCAGGAATGAGTGAGTCAGAGAGGGATAGATCGAAAAAAGCCAGAGAGCTCAAGATTTTATGTGACTTACAAACTGATGCAGCTCTTTCAAAACATTAGCAGCTTCTTGGCTGGTGTTGGTCAATTACCTGTCACTCCACCATTCTTTTTATTTCCCATTTCCTCCAGTGTGCCCCCTGTGTGGTATTGTGATAGGGTTGATGCTGGCTCTCTGCGGTCCTGCCAGCTGACAGCCAGGAGTTGAGCAGTAAGCTGGGAACCCAGGGATGTAAACCAGTGTATGCCTTTGATGACTGAGAGATGCTCCCTTCTAGTTTGTATTTATGTATTTATGTATTCAAGCTGCCCTCTACTGTTCACTTTTCCAATGACATGAGATGGAACAAAAGGATATCACTAACTTTCATGTCAAATCAAAACTGCTATATTGTCAAATTAAAAACACAGCCACCCATGTTTGTTCCTTTGTTTGAAATATCCTTTTTGGTATCTGACCAATTTATTTTCATTTTTTTTTATTTTTTCATGGTAAGTATAACTATGTTAAACTTGTTTTACAATGTGTCATGCTTAATCTGTTATTTATAGAGCAATTAAAACACAAGTGAAGAGTTGTTATGACTGTTTTTTTCTAACACATCAGTAAGAACAGGAATGAGTGATAACTGTGGTGAGCGGGTGTGGTGGAACTGAAGCTAGTAGTATATAGCTGATTATGCAGAAAACATTTATTTTTTAATTTAATTCAGCTTGCTTCACATAGCACACATACCTGATAGATGTTAAAAGTAAAATGCTGCACAATAGAACACTACAGGTTTAATGTATTCTGGCAAAGATACAACTGAAGTTTTTGTTTTATTTTTTTTTATTATTCTTTTTTGTTGCTGTTTCTTTTTCATTTATTTGTGTTCATCATTAACATGCACACTAGAAAAACCTAGCTACCTCATCTATGCATATTTGATTTACAAATAAGTATATCTTCCCCCTTTTTTACATCACCTTTTATCTTTTTGTATGAAATGTTGCATTTTTTCCTGTCTGACAATTAGATTATTACTGTGATTTTCAGCAATGTGCGAGCTGAATGATAATAAGTCTCTGAAATGCAAGTGGCCCATATGCTAACTAGGGCAACATATTTCCCTTCACATTAACATATCATCTGAATTCAGTTACCTGACACAATTGCGGAGATCAACACAGTTGATGTGTCAGCTACATGTATGTGTTGGCTTGTAAAATCGGCTGCACTCAAAGTCAAGTGGATGTTAATGCCCTGCAGACCCGTCAGTCTGATTTCCCTCATAAAGCAGAAGCACTTTTGTGCAATAGCTCTTCTTACATCTTTTAAGAGAAAATTGTGGAATTTAACCTTCCAATATTATCTCTCCTTTTTTTCTTTGTACGGGGAACAGGCATATATCCACAAGGAATTTGGCGCAGTCCACACAGTCAAAATGCTGATAATCCCAAGTCTTTGACTGCTGATAAGACAGCCAATTTAACATAATTATGAACCAGTATTATGAATAGTAACGATTCATTAATTCAGTACATAGAGGAAGATAATAATTCAAATCAAGCATTTACTCACAATGATCACTCTTGGTAATGATTTCATTAAATCCTGCACAGTTTTTGGTATTATAAACATAATTGTCACACAGTAAAAAACAGTTTAATGTAATATAATCGTAGAGTGTAAATTAAAGGATGTCTGTTCTACATTAGAGAGGTGAGGCTGGCAAATCCCTCTCTCAAAACAAATGCTGTTGACCAACACTATTATTACCTCCACACTTAATTACTTTTTGCTTTTTGGTTTAATTGCTTCAATAAAAATAATCTATAACGCTTTTTTAATTACACTTTGGGAGTGACCTATGCAAAGAGAATTTTATTATGTGCGCACAATAATTACCCTGTCACAGTCCAGTTAAGGGCTATTGTCTGGCTATCCTTTGAATAGCTGTTACTGGCATGACCAGCATGCCTAACTATCTATTTNGCTATTGTCTGGCTATCCTTTGCATAGCTGTTACTGGC
The DNA here is from genome assembly GCA_024605115.1 of Rastrelliger brachysoma. Classification (NCBI taxonomy): domain Eukaryota; kingdom Metazoa; phylum Chordata; class Actinopteri; order Scombriformes; family Scombridae; genus Rastrelliger; species Rastrelliger brachysoma. The sequence goes on from JANJYP010064785.1 coordinate 21,511, forward strand.
ATGACCAGCATGCCTAACTATCTATTTACAGAGCTCATAACTTTTTCAATAGTTGTACAATATTCACAACAGAAGCACTTTTAGGTGGCCCTGTTTTGTGTTAGATATAGATATGGAGGAAGAGAGCAGGAACACAAAATCAAAATTAGCAGTCCCAATTCAGCTGAAACACATTTGAACCCTATTTGTGAAAAATACAAGCATTATTCTGTTTTTCAAGATTTACGTAATGAGTTACAGAAATAATGGAAATAATTATCACACATCACAATATTATAAGCTAGATAGCTGGTCCACATAAATATTTTTTGATATAGAGTTTTTTTT
>JANJYP010064811.1:0-13428 GCA_024605115.1 Rastrelliger brachysoma
AAAAAAAAAAATCCCACCTGGCTGTCAGACAGAAGATGAAATCCTCCTTTTCAATATGCAAGAAGAGAGAAGAATAAAAATAAAAGACTTACCACAAATTTCACATACTGGAGCTTTATAACAATTAGAAAAGACATGTTTTTCAAAGCCAGTAAGTACAATTTATAAACTAGAAATACATTTACCAACAAGTGAAGTTGAAGTTTACATCCGCGTCTGTCTAGACTCATATTTGTAATGAAGATTTTAAGGAATTTAATAAAGGTATTAAGTGCTTTTTCTTTGTATGTGTTCACTTGCTCAGCTGATAAAGCTGGTTTTCATTGAGCAATAAGTTTTTATCCTTGACAGTAGACAGTGGTTCAGATGTGGATGTTGCTGCACAGAAGCTACAAATTATAAACCTTTGATACTTGAAACACACACACACACACACACACACACACACACACACACACACACACACACACACACACACACACACACACACACACATGCATGCACACACCTTTAACCTGAGAGCACAGAAGATCTTTACAATCACCACAGTTTCAAGGCTGTCTGCAAGGATTAGTGTCACCAATTCAGTTTTCAACCAAATGTGAAATATGTTCACGATCTCACCTTTTGTTCCTGATTTATGGAAACAGAAAAGTGTTTTTGTAGAACACTTTGATGTCACAGTGAAGCTGACCTTTTAGATTTTGTCATATTAAACATTTGTGTTGACATAATTAGGGTACAAATTCTTGAGTGATAGCCAAAATCTAATCACTTCATCCTTGAGTACAGGAAGAAATTTGTGCCGAATTTGAAGAAATTCTCTGAGGGTGTTCCTGAGATATTATGTTGGGAAGAATGGAACGGATGGGAGAATGGATAACCCAAAAACGAAATGCTTCCTGAAGGCATAAAAATAACAAAGAAATCAAGAATCAAGTTTAGTACAGTAAAAAAAAAAAATCTGTTACTCCATAAACAAAAAAAGTTGTAGTGGAAAACAATGGAGTCAACATTCAGTTTATTCTTTGTATTTTTTTTTATTTAGTCTTCATTTAATCAGGCATTCTCCTTCAGATTAAGATCTACTTTCTAAGACCTAAGGACAAAAACATTCATAAAGCAAGAACACAATCAGATCACAATCAGATTGAACTCCGCATGGAGCAAAAGAGGCCCACCAGTTCATCTGAGGCTAGCAGAGGTGAGTGAGTCTCATCCATTTCAGATAAGTATAAACAGGGGTCTGATGGCGCCAGTCTTTCTGGGATTGTTCACGGCGTTCCCTGGTCAGGTAGCTTGGACTCACTTCTGTCACAGCTTCCCTCTTTGCTCTGATTCTGTTGGGAAAAAATATTTGGATGCACATGAGCATTGAGAGCTAGACTTATTGGGTGCAAAGGAGTGAAGTTAGATTCAGATTTGATTTATTGGCAATATTTGGAGCCGGCATGTTAAATTTAGGTGTAATTTTTGACTCAGACATATTCAAAAGACATGTCAAGACAAAAGTTCAATCTTACTTTTTCCACCTCTAAACAATCATCAAAGTATAACCACACATTCAACTCATTACTCAGAGGAATCAGCCAAATCAGCATCTCTCCACTGGCTGTCAGTCTATTGTAGAAAGGATTTTAAAATTTTACTGGTCACTCTTAAAGCTATTCACGGTGGGCTGGCCCCTTCTTACATTGCAGACCTGCTGATTCTTTATGAGCAGCCTTAGATCTTCTGGCAGGTCTTAACTTAACGCTCCAAACTCCAGATTATTAACAAAGAGGGGTTCAGGCCTTTTTAGCCAGGGCCCACAATTATGGAATAGCCTGCTGGAGGAGGCTTGTAGATTCAGAAAAAAATATACCTTTATATATGTGTTTTTATGTGATGATGTATTTTATCTTTTAACAACCCAGGTTTTAATTTCATTATTGAATTTTGGTGCATGCATTTTGTTATAAATATGCAGACAACGTTGAGCACTTTGTAACCAATGTTTTAAATTGTGGCGTTAAAGTAAGGGAGGGTATTACTATTATTATCATTATTGAGATGAATCATGGAAAATGCTAGTGTTTTTCAACCCAGATCCTATTTTGATTTTTTTTTTTTTTCCGGTAAAAGTGACTAATGGGAACAACAATTTTTGGAAATGATCTAGTATTAAGCAAGCGCACTTCAGTCAAGAGCCGCCAAACAGGCTACAATGCAAACCTCGGGAGCCCGTCAAAGAACATCCACAAAAAGTGCTTGTTATTGCCACTGACAGGCTCAGATTGTTATTAAGTGTCTGCCAATGAAAGTAAACACAGGAACTGGCCTAGAGCGGCGTTACGGCTAACTGCATAGGAAACTACATCCAGGGCATTTTGCTGGCTAACTGAACCACCTACACCAATTTGTTTACATGTATTGGGGCTGACTGTCACTGTGGTTAGACTGTAAGGAAACTAATAAAACTAAGTCCAATGACGGATTATCCCGTGGACGATTATGAGGATGATCATGAGTCATTTCACTTTGACTGGCCAACTGTATTTATTTGAGCTGGAATATGCACATACACAGAGATAAAATAAATGAAATAGGAAAACTTTCATTGTAATACAGTTATAATAACAATCTCTGCCTGACAGTGGCACTATTAGTTTCTAAATTTAGTTAGTCTAAATTGCTTTCTTGGGTTACACTTAGTCGGGATGGGAAAATAGGATCCAGGTTGAAAAATACTGTAATTTTCATTGCTGTCCCTGGTGTTTATACATGTGACTAACCTTCATTAATGACTAACAGTAAGAACTACCTTACTTTGCAGGTAGTCGCTGAGCAAATTTAAATGTGTAGTAAAAATGTTAAAGTTTTATGTGTCAGGAGTGGCAGGAGTGAGAGGCTAGTGTTTCATACCGATCCTTCTCTTATCAGCAAAACACTGGCTTTACAGGTTTGCAAATTTACACTCTTAAACTAGGTATGTCCATTAAAGCCTCTTTCATATCCACTCCCTGCATAATAAAATGGACTGAACACTCAACAACTGTAATGAGTGGCCAGGTATGTGTGTTCAATTGTGGCTCTGAGCTTTCACTCCTATGCCAGATGTGGTGACTCCAGACAAGTGCACCATCTGGCACAGCGGGGTGATTCCAAGTCCTAACTGTGCCTCAAGCTGGCGCTTGAAACATGATGGCTTACGCTACAGTGAACCAGTAATTAAAATATGAATATGTTTCCTATTAATTAGATTTACTTAAAGCATAGGTTCACAAAATTTCTAATTCTGTCTTTAAGGTTCACTTCGCACCGTAAGCACTTGTCCCTTTTTTTCTAAAAATCATTCAACCTGTGACACTGTTTCAGTGTGTCTAATCTAAAAACACAAGAAGGCTCAGAGTATCATTGAGAGGATTATACTGTATGCTGACCAACCTCTGACACGTAAGCGAGCTTGATTTTTTTTGTTGGAGGCATCGGGCAGTCTGGACTGGATCCAACTTTAGGCTCCACTGGAAGCACCTGTACCTAAGATAAACACAGATACAGTATTTCTGTGTTGATTTTTACAGCCACAACATGCTCTACACACACCAAATACTGACAGAACCAGGTTTTTATTTGAGAACTTGTGATATAATATAACAAAATATTTATAAGTCAGGCAGCCTCACCCCTCCAGCTTTGTACAGTTTTCTCCTGAATTCTTTAGTGGGATTGTTGAAGGTGAGTGTCTCACAGCGGAGGTGGTCAACAGGTTTGCCATCTGGATGAAGGTAGAGATCATATTTGAAACAAAACTTTTTTGGCTCAACCTGGAAGAAAACAAGAGAATAAAGAGCATGTGTCACTTTAACCTACTTTTAACAGCCCCTGATGCAGAAGCTAATATTTCTGAAACAAGCTTATGTGTAAAAAGGACAACAATTACAGTCGGAAACAGAAGTTTAGATGTTTTCATAGGACCAGTGTGTAGGATTTAGTGGCATCTAGTGGTGAGGGTAAAGATTCCAAGCAAATGGGCACTGCCCTTTAATGCGTGTAGGAGAGCCTGCAATGGCTGCGAAACTAATGAAAAACACAATAGGCCCTCTCTGCAGCCAGTGTTTAGTTTGTTCATTCTGGGCTACTGTAAAAACATGGTGGGCTATATGAAAGAGACATGCTCCCTATATAGCTATAAAGGAGTCATTCAGAGGTATCTGATTTTTTTCAGAGGTATTAGATTCTTATTTTTATGGGTTCATGCACTAATTAAAACATATGAATATCATATTCCATTGCAGCACAGTCTGCTTCACCAGACGCCAATAAATTAGACATGCTGCACAGATATAGATTGACACAGACAGACAGACAGACAGACAGACAGACAGACAGACAGACAGACAGACAGACAGACAGACAGATAGATAGATAGATAGATAGATATCAGACTTTCAGCAGTAACTTCATTTCTTAAAAATCCCCTCTAGAAATGTTTTAAAAAATCTACAAATGATCTTATGTCTGTCTTCTCCCACAGTGAAATAATGACCAATATGTCATTGTTTTTCATTTCAAATGTGGATGGATGTTTTCCTACTTCACTGAAAAGTCCATTCTTAGTGTTGCGTATATCCAAAAACCTGTCTGAAAAGTTTTAAAAGTATTTGTGTTTCTCTCGTTCTGACAGGAAATGTGGGCTTTTCTTTTGGGCATGCATCACTCCCCCAGCCTTGTAAATTGTTGGCTTATTTACTATGCACAGAGCTCACCATAAAACAAGCGAAAGGCTGTGTGTCACAAACAGCGGTAAAAACCCTAATTGAGATGCATATTCCAAATGCAGTGCATACACACACTGAATGCTCCTGAACCCTGAACAATAATAATAATAATAATAATAATGCTGGCATATCTCACGTCAGATAAGGCCTAATTCAGAATATCCAAACATTGATATGCTGTTTACATGACCTGTATTAAATTCAGAAGATTGTTCTATTCAGAATAACATCAGTGTGCATGTAAACATACTGTGTGCTTAATCTCTTTTAATCTGATATTACTCAAGGACAAACACAGCTCACTTCATTTTACCTTATTTTTGAGGTAAAGCTCAACATGCATGAGGAAACCTGTGGAGCCTGACTCATCCACTTTGTATGGCGGCTCCTTACATACTGCAGAGAGAATAAAACCTGTTAGTTATTCTTATTTTATTTTTATTGGAGAGGTGAGCTGCAGAATGACTCCTCTGATTGATTTTGTGGAGAAAACCACACAGTGCGTATCTGCTATAATGTGTAATGAAGCACATAAAGCACTTTGAACCTTTGTGTATGAAATGTGCCATATACATTAACTTGTTTTGCCTTACATACACTGAGTGATAATGTATGTGCTTGTGTGCATGTACAATAAAAGATCCATCATACTGTACCTCTTTTGCGTTTGGGGTAGCTGTCATGCAGATGGAAAACAACTTTTTCAACCAACTGCTGCATGTTGCCAGTCTGCGGCCCTTGCAGAAACATCGTCCAGTCTTGGGTGAAGTTTTCTGATGTTTCTTTCTCCTTTAGGTGAGCTTTGTGGCCCAACTCCACATTCAATTGTACTGTCAACTGGATGGAGAAGAAAAAAAAAAACAAGAGTTAAATACTGTACTTTGCATTGTTCATATATAGTGGTCTCAGACCTCTTTGAAAATCTCTAATATTTTCATGTAAAGCAGGAGGACAAATTAGAAGTAGTGCAACATGCAAAATAAAGAAATACTTACAATTCTGCACTATTTAAGGTCAAATTTGAGATATTGACCAACTTCAAAAGGTCCTTGAGTGCTATTCCTTCCACTGAATAATGCATATAAACAACACTCAGGTAGATTTCTTTTGTACAAGTAACTCAGAATATGTTCATCTGTCAGAAATATGTCTGTGCTTCATATTTCTACCAAGTAATTCTTGTGACAGTGGTAAACATGGCATCAGCACTAAATGAAAGTGTCTTCTTATTCAAAGAAAAGACAAGGGTTTGTGACTGATCACTTGTAGTACCGTATATGTTTAAAAACAACCAAAGCAATCCAATCATATTGAAGGGAATACTTCACTGCGCTAAAGAGATGGATAATAATGATGATGCATGTTTCGCTCTCTGTGATGATCCCAGCAGCTTATGGTGAGCAGTAAAGAAGAAGTACACATTTGGGTAGACACATGATAATCAAGTGATGAATGAAGTCTTGGTCACTCTCGCCCCCTGATGATCTCACCTTTAATTGTGTGACCTCTGAGAACAGCACTTTAATCATTCCTGCCCACTGATACTTTGCTACAGTACCTCTTCCTGTCCTGGTCCTTTTCTTTTAACATTAATATTTGACTGTCTGAAAACCACCTTCCCTCTTACTAATATGGCAATGGTTACTGTCTGAATGCAAATGCCCTGTATTCCTGTCCTTTTGTTTCTTTTCACTTGCTGATTACTGCACGGATCTTACTATATCAAATGCTTTCATTTCATTTGATATGAGTCAAGCTCGCCCTGTGTTCATGTGCTCACTGATATCCCTGATATCAACAAACACCACCAGCACAGCAAACCCTATACAAGGACAAGAGTGATTTTCTTTAATAGCAGAAATGGAGTCACTTAAATCATCATCACTGCCGCCTTACTCGCGGACTCAAGAATGAGGACAACTTCACACTGGACTTTCAATTGCAGCAGATGGAGATAGCTCAGCTGACATGTAATGTGAGCATGCTGATAACTGTGCAGATTAAATCCACTGAGGAAGACTTTAGAGATTGTTGTGGAAGTTGTGAATGAATCTGTGTCATGTGTGAAAATGCTCTTTAGACAGGCAGACAATGAAGGTTCAAGTCAAGTCTCTTCTTATTAAAGTGAAGTCAGAATTGCAAAAAGTGTCCCACATTACTCTAATCCACGTCCTTATCAACTAGGCGAGACGTCTTCCCTGACAATGCTGCATGCCGGAAATGTGGGAGGTCGGACTCATACCACTTTGTACTACACATTTGACTGAACATAAACAACAAAGATGGCCGTGACAAACATACACACACATATCACATAATCCAAGGGGCGTCTGCAAACTGTTGCTGCAGTCACACAGACAGACAGACACACGCTCCTTCTCTACGCGCACTAGGATAAACTGCTATTGCATTGCATAGTTTGCCACTGCCACAGATTAAATAGACGAGAAGGAATGAACTAAAGTATGACACTGTCCTGATACACTGACTTGGATCAAGGATTGAAATACAGTAGCAGTACAAAATAGCCTAAAACTGGACAGGTGAACACCCTGAGAAATAATTTCACACACTTTTGCATCTCCCTCTGGATGCAGTTGTCACCCCAAAACGCTCATCTGAACGCGGAATTAAAAGTGAGAACTGGCCACTTCTGCGTTTTTGGTTCAGGTTCGTTTCCGTGTAGCCGCAACCATCGTGGTAGATTTTTCCCCCCGATTTCGCGACTAGGACCTCCCACTTTGAGTAGAGGTCTGAAAAATCGCCACCTCCCACTTTTCGGGTATGCAGCCTAAATCCAGTTGCCTTCGGCTCAATTGCGCAGAGATAACGGTTAAAGCCAAATACAAATGTGACGTCTTGTTCAGACAACATTAGTGACAGAAAAGTCACCCTACCTGGTTCTGCATGGTCCTCAGTGTTTTTTGTATTTATTTACAGTTGTGATTGAGAAGTATCAGCATCTCTCTAGTTTCCGCTCCTCAATCCAGTCCAGATGAGGAAGAAGCAAGAACAGCTCTCCTCAGGAAACCAAAAACAGACAGCTCTCTCAGCCAATGGAAAAAACACTCAGGAGGCGGGGGAATTACCACAGATGCAACATTTCTTCTAGGTACACCCACCAAGAGTTGATGTTGCTCTGAAGAATTATACAGTGATTAATCAATTTCTTCACTCATGCTGCATGTCGAGAAGGACTTCCCAACTGGAATGGAAATTAGAAGGAAATAAACTAATAAAGTACTGAAGAAATACAGTAATGAAGTAATAGTAACTAAGTAATAAACTAATAAAGTAAATGAACCAACCAATGAGCACTGTTGAACACTTTCGGACATCCTCAGAAATCACAAAAGTTCTCCACCAGAGACTTAGACATAGAAGTTAAGGTACACATATTGAAACAAAATCTCATAGGTGCACCCCCATTTTCACTGTACTATGAACATGGTGTTAATTGATTATTAATTGATGGGTTTGGTTTGAATAATAACAAAGGTTGCTCACTGAAATGTAGTGATGTAAAATGACATTAATATTTTCTGAAGTTGAAGTATTTGGATTCACATTCACGCAGTCAGGTATCCAAATGAATATTAAAACAAGCTTACTCCCTACCACAATCCAGGGGCGGACAAAGGAGGTGATAAGATCTGGGACTAAGGACCCAATAGCTAGAGCCAATATATTTTGGATGATTCACGTGCACAGAATTAAATTTTACACCTTTGTATAATACTGCAAACATTAGTAGTAGCAGTGTTAATATTTCCTTAGTAGCAATTATCTGAAATAATGCACAAATAATAAAATAAATAAATGACAACAAACCCTTAAATCATTTCATTCATTGTTATAAACACACTCTAATCGTTCCCTCTTTCATGCTGACCAAGATACATTCATAATACAGTTACAATGTAAGAGATGGGGCCAAAATCCACAGTCGTCCCTCTCTGCAGAATTCTATTTAAAAGTTTATCACCTATATGAAAATTCAGCTATCCAAATTATTCAAATCAAGTAGATATTGTTCAACCTTTTTAGTGCCCAAGTTCCTCTTTTTGTTACTAATCTTCCACCACAGCTCAACAGGCATACGCTGTCCCAGGAAACACAAAGAGGGAGTTTTATGATAAAAAAGACTGTAAATGCTCCACATTATATCTCCATATGTTTAACTCAGACCGCTGAAGCACAATAAAAGTTTCAGAAAAAACTTTTAAATGCATTTTTTTCACTCTGTGGACACAGTGGATTTTAGACCCATCACTGAGCACATTTTGTACATGTGAGAGGCATCTTTACTAGCCAGGATGAACAGAAAAGCTCTTTCACTGTTCATGACTATTGTTTTACCTCAGTACATTTATTTTATTTATAACATATGAATCATTGTTGCAGATTATACTATCTGCCATTAAATGAAGCACTTAAAATTAGTTCCTCCTTCACCAGCTACAATGTTTAAAGGTTGATAATGTAATATGGGGCAGAATACCACCATCTAGTGTGTCTAGGTCGTAGTTGCAACAACACAAAATAATTAGCTTGCCTGGTTCGTTACTAGATCTGTGTGTTATATTACTTATTGGACTAAATACATGGACATATTAAGGAAAGTATTTCAGTTAGAAGGAAACAGATTTCATATTTCATAAGGATAATTGGGGAGCTGCAAAAGTCCTGTGACATGGTTGTTGTGGATAAAGGGAAGATTTTGAAGGTATGTAGGCATGACAGCAGGCTTTACTTTAGCTGGGGAGCTAGCTGGGGAGCTAACTGGGTAATTCCCTACCACCTCACCCCAGATTGGAGGCGGACCAGACCGAACACACACACACACACGGTCTGACATGACATGAAACTACTTCACTTACCTGAATCTTGTAACTAAGACATCTGCTGGAAAAAATATTTTTGTCACGGACCATTTGAGTTACAAACACGGCTAAGAGCTAGCGGTTAGCCGAGCTAATCCATGGTATCCATGGAGACAATAAATATTTTACATAATCAACCTTTAAGTGCTTGAATTGTCTTAAAGTTGTATAATATATATGATTTGTATACCTACATTTACTTTGAATACAAATTTTTATAACAAGCATGTTATAAGGATTTTAGAAGTCTGGTCTTGTAACAAAATTATAAAGAACTTATAATACATTATTCCTATGTGGCTTCCACAACCACTGAAAATCAAACACTTGAATGTCAGTATAATTGGTTAAATGCATGAAAAAAGCTCTGTACCCACACCATGCTATTTTTGCCTCATTAAGATAAAGGTCCAGTTAATCTGTTTATATCTGGATAAATGCAGTGTTACCACTCCACAATGAGCTCTCAAGGCCTCTAATGGCCCCATCTCTTGGTCTCTTTTCAAATATTTCACCTGAAAAAAAACAAAACAGCAGCATGTGTTTGATTGAAGACATCTCTTTTATGCAGAGTCAGGGAGTGAGTCAGGGAGTGAGGGCCCATTTCAGTCAAGTCTCTGCAGTGGACTTTGATGTGAGATTATCAGGGCTCAGCTATGGGACATAAGGTCACCACTCTCTCACTGCCTTGATGCCTCCCTTCTTCCCCCTGCCGTTCAAACTGATTCAACCTGCCTCTCAGTCAAAGCTGAGTAAAAGAGGTCCCACCTAGCTGTCAGACACAAGGGTGTCCAGCTTTAATTGAGACATCAACCTTTAAATCCTCCTTTTCAGTTCATGTTGGGAGAGGGAGAAACACAAAATGAAACCACATCCCACAGAGTTAACACACATCATAAAGAGATTTATTATAATTAACAGTACATATTTTTGAAAAGAACAAGTACAATTCGCAGTATAAAAAAAAGAGTTTAATCATATAAACAATAATAATCACCATCATTCTTCCATAACAGTTGTGTCCTATCTTTCAAGGCCAACATTTCAATAATACGCACAAAATATATCTCTGATGAGTAAATCTAAAGCAGCAGTTCCCATCTTTCTTTGGCTTATAACCTTTAAATTAAAAAAAAAATACCTGACCCCTCATCACAGTTTATGACCTTAGTACCAATATCACTTACGAACAATTCAACTAAACAGTAATTTTCCTTTTTGAAGGATTTTTAAAGGCTGCAGAAAGTAGAAGATATTTCAGAAAATCAGAGAAAACACAACACACAACTTGTGAACAAGTGCATCCAATTTCTATTAAACTTTGACTTCAAGTGGATACTGAAAAGTTACAGATAATTCATTCTGTCTGTACTCTGACATATTCTGTTTTATTTTTTGTTTTCTGGCTCTCAGTACATCATTGGTTTGACAAGAGTTAATATTCAAACATTCAGCGTTGCTCATAATCTCAATCTCATGAGCCCACAGGAGGTCACTGTTGAACATTCAAGTACAGAGGACGCTTTTGCATTTCTTTGTGTAAAGGATCCATTGTTATATGTATTGTCACCTTCAGGAAAGTTCATGTGAATAGAGGAACAATGTACCTGAATATTCTCAAAACGTCACCAAATATGAGGAGTTTTTCCAACAAAGTGGCTTTTAACACTTCATTGATGAATTTGAGTTAGTCGACACGTGAAAGAATTACATTTGTATGTGATTGTAACGGAGTCATGTTGCATGATTACAAAGTCAGTCTACAAAATGCACTTAAAAATCCAGTTTCACAAACCCTGAATGGAACAAATGTTCATGTGTTAGTGTCCTTAGATAGATACTGACAAATTCACTTAATAAGCTGTTATTATTAAGAGTTGAGGATGTATTTCAAGTATCATAACTCATGATGGCCCTGAAGACTGACTGTGAAACCACCACAATGAGGTATATTAATGTCAGCATGTTGTGCTTCACTGTTGCACTGACAGTAGTTTTTTGTAGGAAAAGGAAAGTTAAAAAAATACACTACATACATACATACATTCTGTATCATGTGCAGAATTAGATTTGCATTCATATGTTGAAAATAAATAAAAGCAATCGATTTTTACACACTGAATAATACATACGTAACTCTCAGAGACAAACACACAAGTCTTCTATTTGTCTTAGTTGTTCAGGGGGACTATAAATAGATTTCTTGATGCTTGATAGCCATCATCTCCAAAAGACAATACAATGTTGTTGCATTGAAACCTCACCTCATTATACACATCTCCACAAATGTTGAACATCATTAAACTCTAAACATTGTCTCAACTGCTTTTCAACCTCTTCTTGATCATAAATTTATTCACTGATTCAGACCAGAGCAAACTAAACTACAGGTCTGGAAACACCCAAAAGTGGTGATGTGTCACTGGCATCACCAGGTGAGATTTCTTGATGGCTTTATGAACTACTGAAGCTGAGCGCACCAGTAGAAATGTCAAATGTTTCTTTAACTTCATTAGCAGCGTTTCTGTGTCTTGGTAGTGCCCTTTAGGACAATGTGAGGAAACCCAACAACCCATTTATCATAAGGCCAGAACTGCAGACCAGGCAGTGAATAGGGTATCTCGTAGTTTGCATCCAGGTAAGCTATCAATGTACTGCCATAAGCCACGGCCATCACAATCAGAATGTGCCTAAAGGATGAATAAAATGAGAGATGAATGCACATGACATTCCCTAGAAAGGTGAGGCAAAGACAAAGGACAAAAGGTAAGCGAGGACTTACCAGATACCATGCAGGTAGCAAAAGTTTAGCCTTTGCCAGAAACTGCAGCCAAAACGGTCACTAATCCAGCAGGTGATGGCCAGCAACCACAGGGCCACCGACAGCTTGGCCAAACGCAGGACCTTCTGGTCTGTGCAACTGAGAAAGAGACAGAATTGGTGATCAAAGGAAATCAAAACTGCCCCAATTACAGCTCACGGAAACACTGGTGTTATCTTACCATCTCATCTCTACACCCAGAGTGTAAAGCAGGTGGAGGCCAAAGCAGTTCAGAGCGTAAGCATTGGCAGTCGGTTTGACAAACGATGACACTGTGGTGATGATAGTAATGACCAGGACGAGCCGTGAAAATGTTGATCTGTGGTTAAAAAGTAAGAGAAAGAATTTATGAGGATCATTATTTAGAAAAACTAGGGGAAACAAGAAGAAGGTAGAAAGTTAAAGCTGTGGGATTCTTTTCAGGTGCTCATCAAAATTTCATCAATTTTTTTCCCCCCACCTTGTGGTTAAATATTTACACAGGTTTGCGCAGAACGCTACTCTTACAAGCCCCTTTTTGGCACATTCAGGCGAAGACAAAAGCACCGTATTGTGTCTCTGTGACAATGAATCCAGTTAGAGCTGTCAAGACGGGCCCCTCAGCCCGCACAGGTTAGGTTTCAGAGTGCTGTGCATCAAAAAACTCATTATATTTGTCTTATTAAAGGATTATAAAGCTTTGTGTGAATGCTTAACCACACAGGCGGATAAAGACAGAAACAAAGAGCTTGGAATAGTCTGTGTAAACATGAATCAGTCTTTGTCATTGGGTTGATTGCTGTAATATTACCTGTCTTTTATAAAAGAGGGGAAGAGTTTGCGGGGGAACCAGATAGAATATCCCATAGCCAACACCCACAGGATTGACAGCTCATCCAGCATCTGGCCAACAAAACTTAGAGTCATGTGGAAGTAGGCTGAGAAGAGCCCTGCAAGAAGACAGAGCAAGTAAACAGTTAATTTT
>JANJYP010064815.1:0-36661 GCA_024605115.1 Rastrelliger brachysoma
CAGTGCTGCGCCCTGCAGGGAACAGTCCTGACTCCCGTTCTCCACACACACATACAACTGTATGCACACAAACAAATCTTATCAAGAACACCCTTATTACAGTATGTCATGTTAAACACAGCAGTGCCCTACAGGTTTCTGCATGTCAGTAGATGAGTTTACTCTCCTGCAGATACTTAAACAGAGTTCCACCACCACTTGTGACCTTCAGGTGGCACTGTATGACGTACAGTGTCCCTCTGGTTTTTGTACCTCTCCCTTTACTTCACTTCTGATTCAGAGTTGTTATATCAGTGCACCAAGAGTACAGTTTAGCTCAATCTCTCACTACTAGACCACCCTATCTGTGTTCACCACATGTGAACACAGGCAGCTGAATTGCACAGGATCATGAGCCGACAGTTCAAATGGGTTGAAGAAAAGATACCTGGGCCTCATTATGGTCCTGGAAAACATCTATGTTCTGTGTGTAACACTACTCGTATATATCTTTAATTTTTTTCTGTGTGTTTCTCTGTGTGCCTCAAACTAACACTTTTCACTAACGCACACCACTGTCAGCCCCATTGTTATTATTATTCTTAGTTTATGTATTTGCTGATTTATTTAACCTACGTTTTACCTGGAGGCCTATCACATGTTGACCAGAGAATGCACCGAAAAAATAGAAAAGAAAAAAAACTGCCTATTAGTGTCTTTCCAACCTCAGTGGAATGTCACAGACAAGTATTTTTTCACTACACTTAAAATCAGAAAGCACACTAGGTATGTAGCTCCTGGTTGTGGTGCGTGTGTGTGTGTGTGTGAGTGTGTGTGTGTGTGTGTGTGTGTGTGTGTGTGTGTGTGTGTGTGTGTGTGTGTGTGTGTGTGTGTGTGTGTGAGTTCTTGCGTGCATGTGTGTGGGTGAGTGTGTTTCTAATCAATTTTGGTGTTTTTGTTTTGTGCTCGCTTTGCTTTCTATTCTTTGTCTCCAGAAATCCTTTTTGAGATCTTAAAGATGTTTCAGTCAGATCATTGTAACAACCTTTGTAGGTGCGTGTTTGTGTGTGCATATGTGTGCGCGTGTATGATGTCAGTTACCCCCCCGAATGAAACATGCAAAGCCCTGAGCATTCACCCTCCATCTTTGTGTCTATGCTGCAGTGAAATCCACTAACACGCTGATTAACCACACAAAGTCTTCAAAAAGCAATGTAAAGCCGCTACTGAGAAGAGAAAAGAAAAAAAAAGTTTTTTTTAAGTACAAAAGATCAAAAAAAGGAAAAAATATCTAGTTCCAGAAATGCATGTGCTATGTGCATGCCACACCGTGGGTTAACAGTCATCTTCAGGACATAAAAGAAAAAGCAGATTAATGAATTCAGAGGAATAAAAAAAGATATATAAATAGATAGATGTTTTTAAAAGGCGACGTTTCCTTTTTTTCCTTCTATTTTTGAGAACAAAAAAGAATAAAAAATTACTAAAAAAAAAGTCTAAAGAGTAAAAACATAAGAGACTTTGGTGAGAGTCGGAGTCTTGTTTTTTGTTGTTTTTTGTTTTGTTTGGGGGGCGGGTGGGGGGGTTTCCTTTCTGTTACATGGGGTTGAGGCACAACACGACCATGTTTAGGACACCACAAAAAAAAGAACTGTTTTTAAAGAAAAAAATATGTATACAAAGAAAAGAAAGTACAGTTCAGAAGATGGTGTATTCTCCCTTCTATTTTCTGTGGGGGTCAGGGGCTGCAGGAGCTAGATGATGTACTCATTAAAACTGGCTGTGGAACCTTTGATCTCTCACTCACTCCCTCTTTTTTTCTCTCTCTAACTCTGTCTCTCTCACACTCCTATCTGTCGCACTCTCAACCTGTCTCACCGCTATTTCTACCAGTGCATTTTGTAATTCCAAACAGAACTCTTCCTAAAGAATAAAATCCAGAGAGAATGCACACTGGGTTGCCTTGAGGTCATTTTATGTCTCCACATTGTTGTTTTGGTCTTTTTACCTGTGAGAATGTGTGTTGTGGGTGTGTATGACTCATATTTTGCCTTAAAGGGAATGTATCATGCATGTCTATTTTTGGGTCAGTGACAATTAAGGGTTAGCAAAAAAAATGATATTTTAGATGTTTGCATCAGGTTTATTAATATGTATATTTTGTGTTTTTGTTAGTTTTATGTTGAAATAACATTTGCAACATTTTTTAAATCAAAAGTAAGACTGAGTGCTCCTGAAAATGTCCCATGGTGTAACCACAAAAAGAATGATAAACATTAAATATTTGACAGTTAAGTGCGTTTATATAAAATAGAAAAGAATAAAGAATAAAATTTGGAGTGTTCCTTTGTTTAAAATTTAATCCATTATTTATCATAAACTTTTTGTTCCTTTGCAAAAGTAGAAAAAAAAATACCGCATTACACCTATTGGACACTGGGTTGCATGAATGGATGTAATCAGTATTTTTCATAAAAATGTGATACGCTCTCTGACCATGTTCCTGCTACAGTTAAAACACCATTGTCTGTTGAAGAAATTGACACTGAAAATCAAATATGACAGTGAACATGATTCAGTGAATTTGTTTTTTAATATTACTTCAGTTCAGAAAAAAAGAATATCTGGCAATGATGGCGATATTTTATTTTAAATCCTGTCAAGAAACAATCACTGTAATTTAATTCAATAAATGAACTCATTTATTCAACTTGTGTTGTATCAAAGATGAAAGGAACAAAAAAATAACCTGACAACAACTCAATATGTTACAGGGTTATACCAAGGGACATATAATCTGATCAAACCTGACTAATTCCAAAAACCATCAATTCATGAATAATTGTTATGAGCTTATAGTGTTGTCAGACAGCAGTTGTGCTCATCGGGGGTCCTTCTCTAGAAACCACTTCCTCACAATTTTAAATGGTGGTGACACTTTGAGACGCTTCATGTGGTTCACCTGACTTGACATGATTTAGAACATGATATTCCATTAACCTTTACTTAATATGAAGGAGTGATAATGTATAATTATGCCACACTACCTGATATGGTATTTTATGGAAAATTGGAGCAATTTTTCAAGCAACATTAATTTTTTGGTTCAAGTTTTGATGGTTACACTACTGGGACATTCTTGCCATAATCCTCTGATATATTCTCTCAAAATGGATTAAAAGCAGAATATTCTGTCAACAAGAAAAGAATGTGGGCAAGGTTTTCATTCAGCTGTGTTTTGATTTCTATCAACTGCTGAGGGAAGTGTTTGCCTCTAATCCACCTCTATATTCACAGGCTATGGCTAACTGTCTGCTGTTTAGAGCACAGTTGCATCCTATGGCTACAAATGATGTCAATGTGAGTGGTGACTGAACTTGACAGTCAATTTATGAGGGAGAAAATGAAAACAATGAGTTCAAAGTCCCTGAAACACCGTGTAGACCTGAGGGCAGAGTCAGGTGATTGTTTTGTGCGAGTTGATCCCTCTGAGCAACACCTTTCATATCACCAACAGGCATTGAGAAATATTGATCCGCGCAGCATTGAGTTAACCAAATTTAAGCTAATGCGCATCACAATTCTGACATGCTCTGTTGCTATGCTGCATGAATTTTAGTAGCTTTGAAAAAATACTAGGAAATATGTTTGGGTTTTTTTTTGCTTAGGTATGCAGAGGTCATGAATGATTCAGCATGTTCAGTCGCAGCCAGAAAGGGTCAAGAAAGATTGGAATAGAGACATATTTAGGTGAGCAGGCATATATGTGTGTGTGTGTGTGTGTGTGTGTGCGTGTTTTCACAGGCATGTCCAGACGGTTCCGGCCACTCCTCCTCCCAATCCTGTGTACACAGACAGGGTGCTCTGGTTTCAGCCGGAAGAATAAGCAGCACAGTCGGGGCCTCATGGGGCTCACACCACACAGGCACTTCCCCCAACATTCATTCCTCTGTTTTCCTGGGTTTAGCCCCATCCCCCAACACAAACACACAGCCACCGGTGAATCCCTGTTGAGTTTTAAAAAGATCTTTATTAAATTTCAAAACAAATAACTACTACACGGAGTCCAAACAGTAGCAAAGTGCAACACACCTGTAAAGTGCATAGAGAATTTGGTGATAGTGTGTTAATTACTTTCAGATCATGAATTCAGTGTGTTTCAGGGGAGCTGCTGAGATTTAGCCACACTTTATGGTGTTGCTGTGGATAAGCCTGTTGGGTTATGATTAGCACATCTCATTTTAAACATGTAATACTTCTAATTATCTATATCACTTATGTACGTTTGGATGGCAAATTATCTTCTATAATACATGAAGTAATTGATTTATAAAACTGAATCAAAATGTATGTCATGAGCTTTAAACTTGTTCCAGACTTTCTGAGCTCTGTATAGCAGTCCATTAGAAGATGCTACTGTGTCTCATCATTATCTCAATACATCAGTGGTCATACTTTTACTGTTACATAGCTCCTAATGCACTGCAGCTCTTAACAGAAAGTATTCCCATATCAGCCACAGGAAATCCTCAATGATCTGACAGATTCTTATCTTTCTGAGATTTTCTTGATCACTTCTGTGCTTGTATTACAAATACACTTTTTTTATATAATTAATGAGACACCCTATTTATTGTATTGTGTAGTAAAATCCCTGTATTTTCATTATGTTAAGGCCCATGTCTTGCCTTGCCACCTTTTTTTGAGTGACTTATAATTACACCAACTCTACCCACATGTGAAATTTTTTTACCCAATTTTTGCACCCTGATGGCTGCCCTGCTGTCATTACAGCATTTAGTTAGACTTTTTTACAGAGCCCTGGGAATCTTCTGTGCTCGCCATTTATAGCTGGTCAATGGCTTTACAACTTCCCCTCTTTCTACAGCCTGCAATCTCCTCAGTTGCCCTTGCTTTTGTTCTGCAAATCAGTGTGGGGGATGTGAGTTTGTGGGGGATGAAGCAAACTTCTTTACACCCAAACCAGTTTCCTGTCACCCACACACACCACTTTCACACTACACCAAATGTAACCCCTGCCCCCCCTCCACCACTAACTAACCTCTAACAATCCTTCTTGCAAATATGACATCACTCCTGTTTCACTTTATGTAGAAACCATTTAATAAATACTGGAGGTAGTTGTAGTCAGTGAATGTTTTACACTTGAATTCAATACAATGCACATCTTCAGGCAGCATTGATTTCATGCTTCAAACACAGTCATTGAATGGTACATTTTCTAAATAAAGCAACAACTTGTTCTCTATATGAGTTCATTAAGGCAGGTCAAATCCTGAGGAACTAAATCCTTTAGTTCCGCCTTTGGTCAGCTGAAGTCAGTCCTTATTCGGTAGGCTGTAGACCATAATCAGGCCAAAAGTCACCACTACGCAAGAACTTGGCTGCTTCTGTGATTCCTGTAACATGTCCCGGCTTATTCCTGTTCATGGCATGCTCAGGGACACACTGGCCCGGTTGTTCATCCGCCCTCTCGAGGCGCGCTTCAGGCTCCCAGGCCTTGTCGAAAAGTTTTGTGCTTCATTCGTTGCTACGCAGGGCTTCAACCGTTTCAACGGTTTCAACATGCTGCAACGGCTCTGTGTAGAGGCAACGGCGCTGTGGGTGCTGCCAGTTCACTGCCACAGTTCACATAGTCTATCAAAACAGAGGTCACAGCGAGTTGCTGATGGCAGTTCCCCTGCTCAAGTTTGGCTTTCTTGCAAGGTAAAAAGTCCGGCTCGGCAGCCACTTTGCCCCGTCTTTTTCTCGAGGGGCCAGTCGGGCACAAATTCTCCTTGTCTCCAGTGCCGGTGCTCCGCTCTGTAGGTGAACCCACGACCTCCTCCTCCTGGACCCGGGGTGAAGTCTGAGGCTGTCCGGCGATCAGTGAAGCGGGACCCTGGGGCTCCACACGAACGTCCACAGAGCTTGTAGTGATCTCCACCGAGGGGTGTTGCTGCTGTACATATCCAGAGGCAACATTCTCCGCCGCCGCCTGGGCCTCATGGTATATGTCCCGGGCGGATTTCATTACCAGAGTCAGCAGGAGGCTCCGGTGGAGACGGAGACCCCCTCGCTGGGTACGCGAACTGTACAGTTTCCCCAAAGCCACCACCATGATCCTCTTGGCCTCCGCGCTGACCTCCATGTCACAGCTTGTTTTGAAACTAGGCCAAAACAAACGATTAGGGGTTGTAGTTTGTGAATCCGACCTCTTCCGTTGACTTCACACACAGACACAATACAGACCGGCAACCGACAACTACTTATCACCTCGCTGACGTCACTTTACTGGCGTCACACCACAGAGCCCCGCCTACTGGCCTTATACCAGCCTGCTATTTCAAAAACAGACCTGTAACAACTGGTTAGGCAACTGTGGCTATTTTTGTCCTTCGTCGTGCTGCATCCAGACATAAATACACATTTAAATCATAAAAAGAGAGCATAACTGTGCTTAGAGAGCACAACTGGTGGAAATGACTCAGACACGTATACATCCAGCAAAATACTAAATTACTGGCAGTGACATTTTGTGAATGTCAAATTCTACCATGAAAGCAAGAAACTCGATAACACAGTGGAGGTTAAGTTATATTGTATGTACACAATGATACATCTCATGTACGGTAGCTATACATTATGGATGCTTATGTCATCACCTCTCAGCATGGTGTGGTTTCAGGTCCCATGGTGTTATGTATTTTGATGTAGCCTACTAATTTATCAGCACATTTCTTCAAAAAAACAATTGCTTCAGTCTCTCTATAACTATAGTTTTGAGATCATTTTCTACACAAGCTACAGTTTACGACATGCAGACAACGTAGTTGTTCGGACTTGCAGCCCACTCCACTTCACAGCGTTTTAAATCATCAAGCAGATAGGCCTACATATTTGTACAGGATACATTCTGGCTCTGCATTAGTTGATGTTGATTTAATAGACATAGCTCAGTTAAGAATTGCAACTGCTCTCAATTCTCACATTTGCTCTCTTTTTGATTGGTTTTGTGACTGGAGTACATAATTAAGCCTAACATATGTGGCACAAATGGTGAGGTTGAATAGTTTTTGTTTTTTTTTTAATTACTTTTGGAGCAGTCTAAACTACCAGTCAGGATAAACATAGTCACAACAGTTTAATAAAGAGTTTTGCAGTATGTCAGTGATATCCCTTCTCCGATTAACAAAAACCCTGCGGCATGCACCTTTACAAGAAAAACAATTTGTGTAGGCCAGACAATGGACTCCATCACATTCAGGTTTCACCTTTCTAACAAAAAGCAAAAAGCCATTATGTTGTTAGAATACCATTAAGTGAATGCCATAAAACAGTCTTTAGCTCTTTCTGCTTATATAACATGACAATGTTTAAGATAACAGGCAAGACAAGGACTGGCTTTCAAGTAAGCCACAGAATAAAATAAATGGACAGTGAATTTCCCAAGAGGGTTTTTTTTAACTGTTGACATCTTCACAAATGTAAATAAAAATATATTTCTGATCAGTATTTGTAGGCTGCAAGCAAACTTTTTGTCCAACAGTTCTAATATTTGAACTATTTAGAGATACTGAATACATGAGTGATGCATCTTTTTCATGTTGTTTATTACACATCAGATCACACATTGTCATTGCTGTAACAGTGATTAATGGAATCACCTGTGGCAAACTTTGTGTGCAAACTTCTTGGCGCAGTCAATTTTTGTGCTAATTTAAATATACTTTTGGTGTGTGCTCATATTTGCAGGTCTGTCCAAGGTCCTGCCTGTTCAAGAGCAAAACCTGGAGGAGGAAATGTTTGATCTGTGAAAGAGATTTCTGCCTATTTATAGTCTGTCTCATACCAGAGATGAACACCATTCCACCACTCTTGTTATCTTGAAACAGCCAAGAAAGCATGCCGAGAACAGTCTCCCTTCCAATCTTACCCATCCCCCAGTGTGTTGCTTCCTCTCACAGGAAAAAGAAAAAGGGGGGTGGAAGTTAACAGACAGATGACCATATTAAGCACATCCTGCTCCTGTGGCACCGGCAGAGGAAAACCCATGACGTGAGTGGGAGCCCTCATTTCATGAAGCCATTTAAAGTAACAGCAGCAAGAATTGCATCAGGGTTCGCTATTTCCCTGAGACCATATTTGGGCAATGAAATCCACTCCTTCACATTGTGCAGCGACAACCAGAAATGACCAGAAAGTGTGTAGTACTTCCATGATTTGTTGGTTGTTGGAAAATAGATACGTAAAATATGTGAGAAATGTGATTACATTCAATATATTCTTGCATCGCTGCAGCAGATTTTAGGTTGAGAGAGAGAGAGACAGACAGAAAGAGGGGGAGATTTCAACTTTCCTAAGGAATGTGTGGTATGCAGTTGATTGTCTCCGGTGCAGCCGCAGTTTAACGAAGCATTACTAAGTTGCAAAGGAAAACAGGCTGACGATTGCATTATTTAAATGTGCAGTTTCTGTCAGAAGAATCTACTTGTTTATGTAACAGGAATGTTGAACAGCATTTTTTAAACGCCTGCTATGAACTAAATTTGAAATTCGAAAATGTTTTCAAGTAACAGTAATAATAATAATGATAATAATAATAACAACAACTTTATTTATATAGCACCTTTCATACATAAAATGCAGTTCAAAGTGCTATACATTTAAATCAATAAAAGCAAACAAATAGAGCAATTTAGCATACATAACATGGCTTAAAAATCAAATCAAACATTTAAAAAATAAAAACATTAAGAAAAGGAGATAAAAATTAAATTACATTTCAAAGGAGAAACTAAATAAATCAGGTCTAAAATACCAAATACTACATGATACGGCATTAAAAGTTTATTAATATAAGAAGGTGTTACATCATTCAAGGCTTTGTAAACAATTAAGAGGACCTTAAAATCAATTCTAAAAAAACAGGAAGCTAGTGCAGGTCAGCTAAAATAGGAGTAATGCAATCTCTCTTTTTGGTCTTGGTTAAAAGTCAACATTAGCCATCACTTGAAACTAAAAGCCTGGATGTGTTGTTTTTCAGTCTTTCATCCAAGCAAGCGGAGCAAAACTGAACAGGATAAAACAGTCCAAAGGATTCAACAAAGACTGAACTGCAAAGTGGACGTAAATACAAGCTGAATGGGGAAAAGGTGACTAGACAGAGCAAGGAGCTGATTGCCAAGGGGAAGGACTTGCAGCAAGGCTGGGCTAAGAAAGATGATAAAAGGCAGGTGGGAAAGAAAAAGCAGGATAGGAGTACAAGAACAAAGGAGGGAAGCACAGCAAACAGAAAATCAAAGAGCTAGACTAGAAAACACGATTAAGGCAGTTCTCTGATCCTTTGCTGTAAATGGTGACATTAACAAAAGGTAATTCCTCATATACAAAAGCATTTTATTTTGCATAACTAAAAAGTAGCCTGACTAATCTCTTATAACAGTTCTTTTAAGTAAACACATATGAAAGTATGCTAGTAGACACGTGTGTGAATGAAAACATGATTGTCAGCAGATAGTTAAACTCAGATGAACATAAAAAGGGAGTTGGCTGAGGAAACGCAGATGAAGGGAATAAGGTGAATGCAGAGGTAGCAGGGAGGAAAGTTTGAGCACATCTGGACATAGTGGCAGGTCCGGGAAGTAGGGGAAACAGGCGGAGAATGGGACATAGAGCCGGATTGACACAAAGAAAGCACCTGTTCATACAACAACAAGGAACACATCATAAACACAGTCATTGCACACAACAGCATATTTTAGTACTTTTTGAAAGAGTGAAAAAACTACACCATGAATATGTACAATGTTACATTTTATTACAGATTCTCACTAGGCACCTTAATTGCAAACCCAATACTTAAAAACAGTTTATCTGTATAAGGCATATCCAAACACACACCACCTGTACCATAGCTCGCCAGTGTCTCTACCACAGGTGTCAAACTCATTCCAGAAAGGGCCGAGTGGCTGCAAGTTTTCATTCCAACCAGGCAGAAGCACACCAGGTTCCACTCATTTAATCATATGAACTCTCTCTTTAGGCAGCTGATTGGTGCACATGTGTGGTCGTCATTGGTTGGAACAAAAGCCTGCAGCCACACGGCCCTTTCTGGAATGAGTTTGACACCCAATGATCACAGTCTTGAATGTCCTCCAACCATGCTTTAACGTTAAAGCGTGGCGTGGTAAAGAATCCTACGTCCTGCTGCTCTTTTGAAATTTAACATAGTAGTCCCCTCTAGTGGATGTTCTTGTTATCACTGAGCAGGCACATACTATTATAAACTAATTAAGAAGTGTTGGTGCTGGATTATGAATGTTCTTGCATAATAAAGAGAATTTTTTTTCAACGTCAAAGATAATCATTTTATTATTTCAAATGGTCTTGCAACAATGATGAGAGCCGAGTTTTTGTTTTAATCCATGGTTTTCAGTACTTACTTCTACACACTCTGAAGTGGATGCGTTGATGTCAAATTTGTGATACAGTATGAAAATGTGATAGTATCATTGATTACATGTAGTTCTTCTGCTTCTGCACTTATTTCATTGAAAAAAAACCTGTTTAATTTGCTTTTTGAACTTTAGATTGCTATCAATACCTGAATATTTAACAAGCTATACAGCTGTTCCCACTCCAAAAACAAAGACATTGATAATTTTGACATCAGTACCAAACACAGACATTCCATGTCCTCATGTTTCAGGACAGTATGGTGGCAACATCACATTGTGTGTTGCAACTGGCCACAATGGTGTCCTTCATCACTGTGTCAATCTTGGCTTATTTAACTCATATTACCAGATTCCCTGACACTCTGCATGACAGTCTCATTCCCAATGATCAGAGAAATGTGCAGGGATAGTTTCCACTGGGATACTGTAGTCCATAATTTGTTTGATAATGACCCACAATTTCAAATTCTGATTGTTCCATCATACTCTCCTGAACCCTTTTGAAGATTTCTTTTGACCACCTACCTGGACTCTCCATCAGGTAATGGTAGAGGCACATGGCTACATTAATGGACATTCAAGACAGTCAAGACAAAACTTACTCTGATGTTTAACCAGAGGGGACATAACTTGTGATGTTGATTAGGTGCTGTGACCAGATGCACCCTGAAGACAGGATGGCCTGTAATTGCAGTAAACTATATTTTGTTTATGTTATCACCAGGTAAAGTAATTGTGACTGACACTGATATGAGTACTGAGATTAAACATGTTTGTTTCCCTATTGCATTTGTGTTAAACAATGCCAAAAGTCCAAAATAATATTGTTTTATCCTTGGCACATTATAGTGCAGTTAAGTGCTGTTTGTGTGTACACCTGAGACTTTTTTTTTTTTAAAGAGATGTGAAATGTTTTATGTATATGGTTTCGGTTTTCATGTGCAGAGTTTTGACTAAGAGGGCCCTAATCTCAGAAATAGGCTTTTAGCAATAGTAAAAAATAAATAAATAAATAAATAAAATAAAAAGTGTTATAGATGGAAGAGTGCCCTCCTGTGTTCATGTTGTGCACTTAAACAATGATACTGCAGGCAATGAAAGAACTGCATGTGCACTATTAATGGAAAGTATTCACCAGACACATATTTGTCTTAAGACTTGCATTTAGAGACTCTTTGTTGACTCCATTTCACATTTGTGAAGCAATGCATTGATCTTCTGCTACCGTGGCATCAACTTTAAAGTGATAGAAATGTGAATAGCTCTTTAAACTTATTTCTATGAAAATGTCTCATAGTTCAGAATGGTGACACATTTCTGCTCTGCTGAATACACATTACATTGATATTGTGTTCAGTGATGGGCTTTTATTGTGGCATTTGTTTAGAGATGGCAGTGACAGGAAGGTAAGACGCTGTCTTGAGAAACATATGTTTTATTAAACTCTGTGTGCACCAACAATGTTCTCTACGATGAAGGCAATGTGTAGAGACCCTGATAATGCTTTGTAGGAAATGTCATGTGATGTGAAACCTTCTAAGTGTTTTTAAAATAGTGTTTTGAATGCGTTCCCAGTGCTCAGCTAGAGAAAGCCAACTGGCTTAAAATCTTCTAAATAAACATGGCAAAGCTCCGTCGTCCAGCAACCAATGTAATTTTCTGTTTGCACCAACATTTGACTCATGCCCATGCAGACATACAGTCTACAATATAAACCTGCACGTGTATCACTTTAATCTTCAAAAAAAAAAAAAAAAAGATCGGTCATGATGGAATGCTTTCATATACTCATGCAAAATATTAATTTCAATTGATTTAATATTTCGCAAATTGTTGAGATTCCTATACGTTTCACATCTAGAATTGGATTGTAGTGAATTGCTGTCTGGCAAAGCTTTAAACCTGTAGTAATCAGTGTTTCTTTTTCCTCTAGGGGGCAGAAATATGCTAGTAGATATGTGAACACTACAGAGTTGTGTTTTGGACACTGACTAATGTTACTTCATTTTAGTCTCCACCAACATTTATATGCATAAACAGCAGACATTACAGTGAGTACACCTGTTAGCATTATATTTGAAATGAGTTGCAAGCTCCTGTATTTTTCTCTACACGTGCATTACAGTGCATTGAGGGCAATGAATACAATTGTTTTAGTGCTTGTCATTCACTTCCAGTTAAGTATCTTGCTGAAGTTCATGCTGGGAAAAACGTTATCTGTGCAGTCTCATCTATCTAATTTCTTAAATTCAGCTGCTTTGTAACATTGCCCTGGGTGATGCAGTGGGTAGTATATGCTTTTGAGACAGGGAAAGATTCAAGAGTTCAGTGCCTGCAAAGACAAAGGCAGAGATTTAACTCATACAGGGTTTATACTTGCAGAGGATTAGTGTACAGAGGATTACTTTGAGGTTTTTTTTTTTATCTACTCACATATAGCATCAGAATCAATATGTTCATTTGTAATTTTACCAAGGCTAACCTTTTTGAGAGGAATACCAAAGCTACCAATGCATGAATTATTATTTTATGGCAAGTCATCAATATTAGAAAAGGTAATTTTTTGTCTTTATCTTTTTTTTTTTAGGCAATTCAAAATATAAGGCTCTGTTTCACCATCTTTATACAAAGTAGGATTTAGTCAAAGCAATTGTTTGAGTATTTGACATGCCAGTAAATTCTGGCCTCCTGGGACAGTTTTTTTTTTTTAACCAAGCATGTAAAGCACCTTATATCAAGTGTGAAAGTAAAACTGTAGTCAAATAGAAGCAGAACCAACACTGTGAGATGATTTGATCATGAAGCATGAAAAAAAAACTGTTACACATGGCAGCCTCCAGCTGCACACATAGAGGGAATATACAAGCATGTTCAAATATTTTATCTATAGCTTTATGAAAATAGTTTTTCAGATATATGTACAGTGATCATTTTTTTAAATTAAAGTGTATTTTTGTGATTCATTTTTTCTATTCCTTCACAATCAAATAAAATAAAATACGCCACAATCTTTGAGTTATGTATAAAAAAACCTGGTCAAGAAAATCAAGCCAAGAACAGCACAATAAAGCCCAAGTAAAAAGAAGGCAGAGAGAAATTGTTACAAATCTTTTATTAAGATATTCATTATTTAATCCATTTGGACATTTTCTCTATGATTTATATTTATTTTACAGTCGTTAATGTGCAATTACCTTTGATAATGTTGGGTCACAGTTACAGGGCTTTCACGAAGTTATTGGCACTTGGAACACAAAGAATAGGATGAGCAGTACAGGAGGTCCACTGGTGCTACAGGGTTACAGAGGGCTAGGAGCAGGGGCAAAGACATGGGCAGACCAATTACTGCACGGGTTGTGAAGAAGCGTTGTTTCTGGGTAAATATATACCTCATGCTGCGAGTGCACAACAAACAATCTGGCCTCTATGCGTGTGTCTATATATAATATACAGTATTTATCTGTACATGTATATAATCATATATTTATATATGTACTGCTTTGTGACAAAAAGTTCCCCATGCCGTGCCACACCTTATCCATTCAAGTGTGTAGGTCTACATGTTTTCTTGAAGTGTAAACATGTACACTGAAAGTTACAGAAATTTGCTTACAATGTACTACCAAAAAAAAAAAACCAAACATGAAAGCTTTCTATAACCATACACACTGTATGTGAGGGACGTTTTAGAAATGAGAGAACTTAATGTTTAATGGCTCCTAAAGAGAAGAGTTAGCCCTGAAAGCTGACTACAGATTAAAGACCCCTGACTCATGGTGTCACTGTAATTAAAAAAAAAAAACAAAAACAAAACATCAAACTGGTTCAACTGACGACACAGGCCCTAAGACAATGTCTCTAAGGTAGTGACTGATGATCTAGAGGCCTAAAAGCAGGATATTTTCACTGGGTCAACGGTGCAGTGTGAACATTACTGTATCTGGGTTGGGCAGCTCTGTTGTGAAAACAAACTAAAATCAATGCTGATTCACTGGTGATATTTCTGCTCTGTGACTCAGAGTACATTGCAAGTTATTCAGTGTTTCACTGTAACAAGGTTAGTTCTAGCAGTGAATTGCTTTCAAAGATTGTTTACTTTTATTTTAATTAAAAAAAGATATTTGTGGGACATCTGTAATAATGAAACTTATTTCAACTAATTCCATTTAATTGCTTGATTGGATGCCCCCAAAGGACCTCTGATTAAATTCTGTTAAATAGTCCTTGTGATTAGTCTTTTGGTCCTTTCATTGTGCACAAAGCAATTATCTCAGAATCTGATAATAAAATGGATTTATTCCTAAAACCTTAAGCAAAGTGTTTCAGAACTTTAAGATTTATGAAAAAAATAAATTACAAACATTCTCAGTTTGATTTATTTCAAACTTGAAATGACGACTTTCTGTATGGACTATGGTAAATTATACAAACCTGGCACTACATTATTAACTACATTTAAAAAAAAAAAAAAAAAAAAAAAGAGAAATGTAATTTGAGTTGTGAGTTCAGGCCCTGATACAATAACCAGCTGAAGCCACTAAGCAAATAAAACATACTTGTTAGAACTCAGATTTAGCAACCTAAAACCACAACTTTGCCTCTCTCAGTCTCTGAAACGCATGAATAAACGTGTGGAAGTGAAACATGACACCAGCTGCATAAAGGACAGGAAGCACAACAGTCTTCAAAGATACTGAAGAGGGAAGAGGGGGAGGGGTGCCCGTGTGGCGTCTACAGTCAAATACAAAGCTTACTGAGGTTTTGTTGTCATTTTACACAAGGTACTGCATTTTTATTCGGTCTTCTTATCTCCTAGTTAAACCATTTAAAGGTGCAGTGTGTAGAATTTAATGGCATCTAACTTGCAAAACTCACTTGGTAGAAATGGAGTGTAACATTACAAAGTATCTTTTAATTAGGGTATAGTCACCAGAAAATAAGAACCAGTGCATTTTCATTATCTTTGAATGAGCCCTTTATACATTTACATAGTGAGTGGATCCTACCATATTTTTTACAGTGGCCCACATTGAACAAACCAAATTGGCTTTAGAGAGGGCCTTTTGTATTTTCCATAATTTTTGCAGCAATTGTAAATTCTCTAAAGGAAGTATCTACAGATTGGGGAAGTGTATTCAGTTGTTTGCCATCAGCAACATCACCACTAGATGTCAATAAATCCTACACAATAGCCCTTTAAGTAACATTGTCCAAGTACATTTAAGCACAGATGGAAATAGGGAGAGCATATCCACCGTCATCTTGTTATTTTTCTCTATGAGATTCATTTGACTGACTTTTAAGATTGCTTTTTCCGTTTAGAGAAAGCAGTCAGTTGTTTGCGAGAGCATTTTAAGTTTTCCCACAAACAGTATTAGAACACATTCCTCCGTCAGACCACTTTCACTTTTATCAACCTGCAGCAGGAATAATAAATCCCCTGTGCCGACCTCTGATCCGCAGGCAGATCAACATGCTTTCAAAAAGGTTTCTAGCAAACACAAAGTTGTACATAAAAATGTCAGTTGTTGACATTTCATTGTGACCAAACTCATCCAGCAACAGAAAGGAAGAACACTTGGGTTTTAACTCAACAGTCTTCTTGATTATTTACAGTAGGAGTTTGTGCCACTTCTAAACAAGAAACACAGGCAGACATGGAGAAAAAAAGACAAATTCCTCCTAAAGGGGTTCAGTTGCTACACAACATTTCTCAAAAAAGGTGCATGAACCACTGGTTCTTCTCATTAAGGTGCTAAAACCTCCACTCTACCTCTTATGGGAGGTGCAAACCAAAATAAACTCCAAAATAAAATCTGTTATCATGTGTTATCAGGCATTTTGAATTTCCATATTAAAGAAGCTGTTCTACAACATGGAAATACATTAGATACATGAATAAACCACATACCAAAACACACAGCTGTGCAATACAGACTCTCCTTCTTTACACACACACATGAATAATACCATGAAATCTGTTTGCTTAAAGCAATATTGCCTCCTTGACATCACTGTACCCACCGGGCTTCACTTTATTAATTTCAATTAAAAGGCACATTCCAATATTCCATAAATATTTCCTGTGGCTTTTGTACTTCCACAAAATGCCAGTAGGATTTTTCTATTTTATTAATTTCAGTACAAAGAAGAAACTAGTTAAGTATCCAGACCGAGAGAACCTTTACGTTTCTACATGTAATTGTTGGAATTGTGGGCAAATGTTTTTTCATAGGAGGCAAACATTCACAACCTTACAAGAAATGGTTATTATAGACAACAGTCAAGCCAGCTGAATCAGTCTTATTATTCCTTCTAAGCTAGTGAACAGAAGATGAAATGCTTCAAATTTAGCAGTTCAACTGCTCATTCCATCACTCTGCACTGTAAAATAAAGATAAAAATAAATGACTGTGGGTCCTATGATAAGACTGCTTTATTATACTCCTTTTTTCTGCAAAAATAGCACTTTTCCTTATTTGTCAAGACCTCTTTCAATAAAACATGACTTTTTTTTTAAACAATCCCTCCCACTCTCTCTGCTCACACCATCCTAGGTGTGGGCACTTGTATAAATATAGTTTGTCTTCTAAAAATATGACCATCTTTTGATTACCTGTTGTCCTTAAAATTTCTTTACAATCATCTCAGTAAAAAGCTTCCACCTTTCTTTCTAAATCACTTTTCCATTTAAACATGCTAAAAATATATAAACCAGAGAAAGATGAGACATATTTATATAAGACACCGCAGAGTGAAACACTCAGGTGGAGAGAGATTTTCTCTGATCTTAAGAAAGGTGAGGTGGGATGGAAGAATACTTGCAGGGCGATGAGTGGAATATGCAAGGGGAGGAAGAACAGGTAGTGTTAATTCATTTTAATAATGTATCTGTTTTAAATTTACTGGTAGTTTTTTTTTTTGTTTATTTCCGAGGCTGGAACACAAGTTGTCAGGCTTGCATAGAGAAAAATGCCACTGACACTTACATTCAATATACTCGCCACCTCTCTTCTCTGCCTGTCCATCCATCCTCAGGCTGCACTATCAGCTCCCCCTACCAACCCGCACATCAGGGAATGTATTTAATATGCAACAGTGGATGCACTTACACACCTTAAAAAGACAAGGGGAGGCAGAGGGCAGTTAGGAGAAAACTAAACACCCTCTTACTCTCTCCCTTTTCTCTTACTAACTCCATTGTACAGTCATGAAGCAAAAAATTTAAATTTTCACGTCCTGGTTACATCAGGTCAACAGCTGTTGACCCTTGCAGTGTAGTATAGACAGTCAGATGTAAGAGATCAGCGTGGGCCAAAGAGTGAGGAGGCAAGCAGAACTGGGGAATACTTGTATGTGTGTCACCAAATTTCAACTTTCCCCCTGGATACAATGTTCAAAATAATGGTCCTGCATCCCCTCCCACACCTGGTAGTGATTCACCTGAAGAGCCACCTGATTCCATGCCGGCACCGCCAGCAGCCTCTAGAGTGGCGGGGTCAAACGTCGGATCGCCCCCCAGGGTGTCATCTTCCGCCTTGACGCCATCTGGAAGGAAAGCGGTGTAGGCGTCGCTGTCGGCCATCAGCAGCTTCAGCTTGGGGATCCAGCTCTTGCGGACCACGCGGCGAGCATTGGTGCACATGTCGGCTGCTATAGCATTCATCTCGCTCTCTTTGAAGCTGGTGGCAAAGTTCTGGCAATAAACTGATATGAGAAAGGAAAACGCAAAGTTATACTGACTGCACCTACAACTAAGACAAAAAATGATGTCATAAAGCAGACAGGCAGCTTTACAACTAAAGTGAGATCTGCCAGAATGAAAAGCAGAAGAACATACTTCTGTTATTTTCATGTGGCTTATTAATATATCCTCACAAAACAAACCCAAAATACCTTCAACCATATAGTAGATGCTTTACATAAGTTAATGTATATTTTACATGTAGGAAATGACCTGTAGTTACAATTTTTTGATTTACGACTTTAAACTGGTTCATTAACTTCTGTAAAGACCAGCCAACTTAATAATCAAATTTGTCTCTTGGTTTTTGATGTATATTAGCCTGATTGAAAATCTACTTCATTAATCTGTCTTGCGTCCCTAAACTATGAACCTTTACTTTAACAAATCAGTGAATCAGTGATGTTTCTTTTTTGCCATACCACCAATGTGTGGTATGGTGTTCTTAAATTGTTGTTCCTCCTTCTCAGACTGCAGAATTGATACTTGAATTTTTGTGGGGCTTTGGTACTTCCTGTTTACATGGTTAGAGAGATGCAGATCTTACCCAAATCTGCATGTTACAATTCTGAATAATCACTTAGAAAATCCTCATCAGATCAATGTCCCCTAAAATTTCCTGCATATTTACACACAGTTCAGATGATACCGTAATATATAACTACGGTATATCCCTACAGCTAAATTAAGAGGATATATTTCTAAAATAAAGTAAAATAAAAGATACTGACTTCTTATACTTGGAAATTTCACTGATGAAATGCAGGGAAATTTGTATCTAAATAGCCGGAATACACCAAGCACAAACATGGTACAGTCTTGCCAGGTGATAATTCAGTTTGTGAAGCAGGGTTTTGAAGCATAGACCACATTAACTGGTATTGCATTAATTCATCAAAAGCAGATCATTTAAAGTACAGGATCACACATACACATTGATTTGATTGATTAAAATTTTACACAACTCTATGTAGTTTTACCTATTTTAAGGTTGCAAAGCTGTATATAGAGAAAAAAAGTAGACCAGTCACACAAAAATAACAATCACCCATGCAGTTTCTGTTGTCAGTGATTTTAACAGATGCACTCTGCTACTGCTGCGCTGCAGCACACATATGGTGCCATGTAAGAGTTACATGTGATTACTGTTTAAAACTTTGACTTTTAATTATCTGAACACATACACCCTACTATGCTGTTTATGCATATGCATAATACAGCAAATGACTCACTTTCTGGGTGAATGTTGCTATCTAGTGGTCACTGTGAGTCATTACGTAAGCCTAATCATAAAGGAGAAGGAGGTAGCAAATCATCCTCTATTTTTACATTTCCTGTTTCATAGTTGAATGAATTGAGATAATTAAAAAGGAAATCATTAAATAACCACAATGTGCTTGACAAATACTCACATTTGACTGCATGCAGTACTCTGTTGTCTAGGGGCTTGCGACTTGGGTCATTGGTGGACGAGCGGATGCCTGTTCCACAACTGTTGGCCAGAGTATTCCTGATACAACAAATAAAGAATGAGTTTCACAGAACAGATGAAAACAGAAATAGTTATTTTACCCCCTCCTACACTACTCCAGCAGATAAAACAATACTTTAATTTCTATATTAAAACTCACTTTACATAAAAGTCAAACACTTGCAGAAATAGAAATGCAGACAGAAGGAACAAACCTGTCAAAGAAGGCAGCCAGCAGCCTCCTCAGCAGCACCTTGTGTCTGGTCCCTGCACTCACGTGACAGTTCATTAGCTGGGCTCGTGATATATACACAGAAGTACCTGCAAATGCAAACAATATCAACAAGCTGTAAGTAAATTAACACATTCATCATAGGTACTCATCACATAACTAATTTATTGACAGTGACTTTTTGACTGGTTTGAATTCAGGCACTATATTGTATACAACTTTTTATTTACTGGAATGGAATATAGGAATACATGTTAAACACTGGGGCTGGAGGTGAAAAATGAGAGGACTATTAAAGTCTTGCTTTTGTTCTGCATTTTTTAAAATCCAACAGAGTTTTGTGTTCATGTCACAGATAAGAAACATGTATTAATTTTCATATTATGCAATTACAATACAATTCTTTTCTTGCATTTTTTGACCTTTTCATTTTAATATTAAACTACCTTAAAATACTTGCTAGCTGGCTTGTTAATTCCCTCTTGTTCTTTCTCTCTTTATCTCGCTCTCTCAGTCACCCACACAAACACGCACAATACATTGCAAAGTATGTAACAATGCTCATAAGGTAACACAGACACTG
The DNA here is from genome assembly GCA_024605115.1 of Rastrelliger brachysoma. NCBI lineage: Eukaryota > Metazoa > Chordata > Actinopteri > Scombriformes > Scombridae > Rastrelliger > Rastrelliger brachysoma. Next base: position 20,470 of record JANJYP010064815.1, read on the forward strand.
TCAAAGGATGTCCTTGACATAAACACTGTGAGTCACATGTGTAGCGTTGCCGCATAATCCGCATGCCAATGCCAAGTCCGGTCATTTGAGGACAGCCTCCTCTAAATATGTGTACTGTATACATATCACTGCTGTCATTGGCGTTGTCCTGTTTGGATCTCCTGTATATTGGTTTATTGTGCCTGTGTTATTGTTTCATTATTTAGTTGTACTTTTGTACCATAATACTTGTGCTCCAAATGTCTACAGTTCTAGAAAAACAGTAAAAGACATTTGTGTATATTTTAAAATCCCCTCTCACACAGATGTCTGTCTTTCTTGAGCGCTGTCTTTCTCACACATACCTGAGACTAACTCTAGTTTCTCAGCAGGGTCTCCTTCTTCATACAGTTTGGGGTGACAGCGGTTGCCTATTTGAGCGATGAGTTCTGCGGGGAGACACGTAAGGTCTCTGCCTCGCATCCGACCCCGTGTCTCTGTGTGGTCTGGTAGAGCCTCCACCCGCTCGCCAGCTGCTGGGGAGACAATACTGTAAAATTAGAATAAAACCACATCACTCTTACACACAGGCCTCGCGAGTGTAGAGAGCAATGCCTGCTCAGATCAGAAACCCATCAAATATTAACTTTAATATCAGTAAAGAGGATAAAAAGACATTCATATGTATTTATGTGTTAGTGACGATTACCTGCAGCTCCCATGTTGAGCATGCTGTACATGGTATACATGTTGCAGATTTGCCTGTATTGCTCTTCTGCACATTCATCTGTTCCCTCTTCCTCCTCTTCATCATCATGGTAGCTGATGGGTGAGTCACTGGCATAGGTGCTCAGAGTGCCGGGGCTGGCGCCCTCTGATGTGCCGAGACCCGCTGCAGAGTTTCCATTGGTGCCGGCATTGCCACCGAGTCCACCACCAGCCACCATGCCTGCCAGGCTAGTAGCTGTGGCCCCCATACCCATGGCAAGTCCAAGGGCTCCGGGGCTCTGGATGGCACTGCCCCGCACCGCCTCCTGGGAATAACGGGCCGCCTTCCTGGCCCCCCCTCCTCCCCCTGAGCCTGCTCCACCTCCGTCTCGGGTGCTACCACCCTCCCACAACCGCTTAGCTACAGGAGTGCAGACCACCGAATACGGAGTGGCTGCTTCTGGTTGGCTAGCTGGCTGCTCTGTCTTCACTCGTGATACCAAGGGAAGCGGCGTCAAGCAGGAGGCGGGCCGGGCTGCACTGTTATTGGTCTGTGTTACAGGGCTCTGGGGCTCAGAAGGTGGGGCCTCCTCTCCGTGAAGACCCTGGGAGTCGCAACTGGGGGAGGAGACCTAAAAATGAATATATACATCATTTGTGTCAGCATATATGAACACAATGATATACGCAGTTATCCTAGAGTTGTGACTCTTTGGCTGATAATTATTGCTATTGAATTTGCTCATTGTATACATCCTCCCTCACAACTGACTCTTTCCTACTTTAACAAAACTGTTGGTGAAACTATATATTCCAGAACTGTTTAAACTAGAAAAGGAACTTGACTTTAAATGGTGAATTCACCCAAATACCATTAGTATTTGGTTTAGCTTGAGCTATTTTTCATTTCTAAATCAATTGATATAAATGGAACCCCTTTTCTCTTTTTAGATAATATGTCCCTGCCACTCTGTTACTTGTTTTGACTGAAAACTCTTTACCTTGAGGAAGAATTCTGTGCCTTTTTCCATGATCTGCTGAATCTGCAGGAAGCCAGCAGTATACATGAGGAGAAACTGGTCTCCCACTGTCATGCTGAGCCGGCCTGTATAGCAGAAGGATAGAATCTGCTGGAAGCTCTGGGGCTGCACAGCCGGCGGGAGCTCAACTATTGTCGGGCTTGTTTCATTGCTGCTAGCACCTCCACTATTGCTGCTACTGAAAAGGTCCCGGAAATATGAACTGCTAGCAGCCAGCACAGCTCGATGCGCCTAAAACAAAAGAAGAACGTCCTGTTAGAGATTTTGAGAGTAGAGCTGTTTTTTTACATGTAAGATCTAAGATTTAGGGGCATTGTCTCTCCTGTCTCATTTAATAATATAAATTGAAACCAAATGTCTTACCTTAGTTCAATAATTTACTCTACAAAACAAACCCAAAAAATATATGATAAAACAATAAGCCAAATCAATTAAATTGCATGTGTTAAATTTTGTTTTTATGTAAAACAGCTGCACAAAAACTGTGTAAACATAAAACACAATTTATGTATATATTAAATTAAAGAAGACAAATATTAAGCCATGAACTATTGAAATATTACATTTCTGTGTAGTTATTTAATAATTCTTTAATACAATATAGGCTACAGACAAAATTAAAAAACCAACATAAAAGAACCCTAGTGTGGTGTTTGGCCACTACATGCTGACCAGTTTCATTGCGTTTTGGCATTACTTCTACAGTCTCTAAATTCTACTGAAGGGATGAGCACCACTCTTCCAGAAGATATTCCCTTATTTGGTATTTTGATGATGGTGTTGGAGAGCTCTGTCCAACACATCTGTCCAAAATCCCCCATAGGTGTTAACTGGGGAACAAGTAGACCCAAACTATGTCAGTAAAATGCCCCCCACAGATAACAGAGCCATCAAATCCCCTCACTTAAGGGTCAAGCATTCAGACCTGTACCAAATTTTTCATTTTAATTGTCACCTGTCTGTATGAATTTAGTATTAACAACTGATTTAGGGTTGTCTCAGTGCTCTCTGGCAGTACTGTAATGACAATCTGCACACTGTGAACATGTGTCAACATTCATGGTTAGATGATGCAGATAACCAGTGCTAAAAGGTTACAAAAGAAGAAAAGTTACTACAGCTCCCCCCACTTTGATACAGCACAAACAACACTATTATGAAGTATACTGTCCTGCAATCCTGCATATGACAATATGGCTCCAATAGAGCCACAAGGCTAAGTGTTTACACCATGGATATATTAAAGAGAACTGGATAATGAACACAAAGATGGCACCCTATCAAAGTTGGACACTGGTTTTCCTTTGTCAAAAAAATTACCTGAACCTTACCTTTTCCTGATTGTTGAGTCCATAAAGAATTTGTCCTGCACACAATCATGTGGTTGTAAAATGGAGAATACTTTTTTAAAATGTAACAATCCCTGCAAAATAACTAGTTTTATTATCAAAAGTTTCTCCATTAGTTCCGAGAACCTCTAGTAGAGTCACACAATTATTTTATCCTCATTCAAGTGACCCCAAAGCCAATTGGAAGTTAGTCTGCTTAGCCAGTAGAAGTAGTACTCTTAGGCTAAAAAAAAAAAATCATGAAGAAGCACGAGTAAATACGGTGGAAAGCTGATTTTTTTTTTTTTTTTGGCTTCCTCTATTACTGAGCAACTTAATTGGAATGAATGGGTCGCCATCTTTGAGTTTGGTATGAAGTCCTTCCCAGTATGTCCATGTTGACACCTAGACCTAATAACACCTCAAAGTTTAACCTTGATTTTCAATACTTAAATATAACTGCCACTGCATAGGCATGATAGTAACTTGCTTTCTCATCAGTACCTTGAAGGCATGCCCCTTGACCACCACGGAGACGTCACAGTAGAGGCCCTGCAGTCGCTGCTCATTCAGACACTCTAAAACATTGTTGCCAAAGTTTGGGATCGCCATCTGCAGGGTCTGGGCCATGGTGCGCCTACGCACACCACCAAAGGGTCTTAAGAGAGAAAGAGAGACAGAAACAAAAAGTGTGAGAAGGGAAAGTATAAGTGATAAAGTTATACCCCATCCCCAAGATACTGGTTATTAGACATGGGTTCAACTTCACTTTAACCTTTACCAGATTTTTCTGTTTTCATAAGAACTTTGGTCTGCAAATGTAATGCCACATACATTACCCACCACCAGAGTTTATTGTGATATTTATATAGCTGCAATGATTGATTTATGCAATCTATAAAACAAATGAAACTCCAAATGGTTGGTTTATCATTTTCATATGAGACTGTGGAAGTAAGACAATTGTTTTTACCTTGATACTGTGTGTGTTAGAGAGGAATACTATTATTTTGTTATTATTTAGAAAGCCACTGCTCTCCACTAACTCTGGCTTATATTTAAATAAGGCAGATGTTGTGTGTTTTGGGATGAGAATAATATGGTAAGATGTCAAGAATCTTTTATGGCTTAGCCAGGTCTGTTTAGAAGAATGGCAAAAACTGTTTGATCTTGGGCTGCTTCCTTGGTGTGGTGGGTACAAGGCAATGTGAGGAGGGGGAGGTGTTATATAGCACGTGTATGTTAAATGACAAATGACTCAAGAAGAAATCACCTGAAGCAAGACAGATAAGGAATCTCAGACTCTTACATTAAAAAGGTAGAGTCAGTGATTCTAATCCAGTACACTTTATCAAATTTGGTGAAAATATCTCCTCAGGGTCTCCATGCTGTCCCTTCTGTGTGTGGGCTCAAAAAAAAAAAAAAAAAAAAAACCCAAAAAACAAAAACAATCAGCAACAGAGGATATTCATGGTCATTCATGCACAGGACAGGGGAAAGTCATGAGTAGTTGTTTGTACAAGGACATGACAGTCTCCCGTCTCCAGACCCAGTTGAGTGGTGGGGGATGAATGGAAAAGCAGAGAAAGAGAAGACGTGGCCAATTCATATAGTAAGTGTTTTCTCACAGTACAGATTCACTTCCTTTTTATTACATTTATCAATCAACATTAAATCTGAGATAGTTGCACGTAGAAGACTTAATGTTTATTTGCACTCCAACTCTGTTTCTGTCACATTTAATGAAGCATAATTTAAACAGACAGCTATTTAAATTACACAAATATCCTACTGTAAGTGTGTAAAACTTATTAACCAAATCCATAGATCAATAAATACAAACACTATTGATTTTTTTTCTATGGAGTCAACATGCAAATTATTCTGGTTCAGTAAATTCTTGCTGTCAGTCAGCCTGGTGGCAATAGTTTATCTAACTACTGTCCTGGAGCTAGAGCTGACAGACGGGAGCTTCTGTGGACAGAAGACACTAAATGTAGGTTCAATGAGAACTGGCGAGGCTACAGAGTGGTGGAAGGTGTGTAGGGAGTGTGCGCATGAGAGAAATTTTATCCCCCACTTGTGATAATGTTTGAGAGGAAAAGAAGTGACTCCACCATATTTTCGCTTTTGATCAATGCAATCTGTGTCTATAAATTAAGGGGTGTGGGGGGGACGGTGCTATTGAAGGAGCATAAAGGGAGGGGTGTATTTGCTTGTGTGTTTAGTTCAATTTATCAAAACATCTTTCACCAGAATTACAGACTGCACTTTTAATGGAGGCAATAAAACGGCTGACAGTTGTTCTGAACACAAACTAAATCCAATGGAAGTCTACTTTTTTAATCACTGCAAGGCCAAATTACCCATCCTGAAATGTCTCTTATTCTGTAGAAAACTAGTCCTGAATAATAATTACATCCCTTGGCATATCCAGTTGACATAGGCCACAAATATTTCTTCACACAGTCCTACTGAGAGTTTCTGTCTGGCTCACAGAACGTTGATATTTGAAACAAAGTTTTGTTTTAAAGATTCATGGATAATCTACATCGCATTAATCCTATACGTCATCTCACCCTTGGAGTGGCTGTTATTGCCAGGAGCAGGCTCAGTATAAGCCTTTTTTATTTTCTGTTTTCTACAAGCTATATAATCTAGTGTCCTCAGATAACTGGGTCACGTTCTGTTATCCTATGTGAGAATGTGTAGCCTAAACAAACAGCACATAGCAGGTTTCCATTAACTTTTATAAACAGTTGATGGCAACGCCCCACCCCCACAGACCCTACACCCTCTCAAAGATTTCTATATTATGTCTGTCAATATTAAATTAGACTGGACCAATGTTCCCTATGCTGTGGATATGAACACTTTGTTCAGGAAACTGCTTCATACTATAAGATGTCTTCTGATTCAGTGGCAGGATATGTGATGTGATGCAGAAACCCTACCCAATATATTATTTTATGTTTCTGAATTTGTAAGAGTAACATCAGGAGGAATCAGGGGGGATTCACATGTAAAAGCATGATGTGCTGTCTGTGCTCACATGATTGTCTTTGATTCTAGCTTTTTATTGTCTTGTATGTGTTGACGTGGTGACTATCGCAGTTTACTGTTGAAGTATGTCTATCTATAAACCTATTTAACCTATTATTAACCTAATTATATTAGCTCCATAACAAACAGCAAAGAATACAACAGACCACACAGATGAACATCTAGGTATGTAAAGAAGAGGAGAGCTGAGGATACAGTCCTGCACTGCAAAAGTGTGCATGCATAGCCTAGATAAAGCTACTTTTCACACGGATGCTTTACCACTTTAAAGTGTTGCATGAATGCACGCTGCAAAAACACACACACAAACACATACACACAAATACACAAAAAAATACCAATACCAAACAAAGACAATCTCTGACACTGTGAGAACAAACTGATTGAAGCCCACCCTGTGAGAGGCATACAACTAACTTTGGTGTGACTGACTGATGAGGGCCAGAGAGAGCCGCCCCATCATATCCAAAGCCTTTCATTTGGGACCTAGCCAAGCTCCAGGGTAAAGAGAAATGCTCTCTTTGTCTCCGTCTCACTCAAGCTCCCTCTCCCTCATACTAAAACACAGATGCGCACACACAAACTCAAACAAACCCACAAAAGGCACACTGACTCACACACAGGCATTAGACAATACTGCTTGTTTACAGTTTGGCGAGCCGCAGTAAGCACACATGCGTGCACATAAAGACACACAAACACTGGGCTGAGAGCTGGGTGTGTTTGCACAGTTTGCCCTGACAGTGAGAGAGAATGTGACTGTGTGTGCTTGTGTGTGAGTATGTGTGTGCATGTGTGTCTTTATGCAGCAAGGAGGGGCAGTGGGGTTTGCAGAGATGAGAAGGATCATCTCAGGTCATTCTTCCAGTAAATGTATGTAATGCAACCATTGTGTAAGAATGAAATTCACCCGAAATCACCCCTGTGGTGTAGATCTCATACCAACCAGCCTAGAGAGGAAAGTAGGTCAAACAAGCAACATAGTTAAGACCTTAGACTTTTCATAGTGAGCCTTAAGAATGGTTTGCCCACATTCAAGGGGCTTACACTATGTTATGATATGAGAGCTTCAGTATATTTCAAAATTTAGATTGTCTGACAACTTTCCAGTTTATCCAGTTTGAACACAGCAAAGGATTTTACACTGCTATGAGGGTGATTACTGTAGAGTCATTGGTGCAGCTAGCGCACAATGCTTTCCCTCTATAGGCATTTCCTGGTTCTCAAGTGCCCATGCCTGCATGGCTGTGGTAGGCTGCTCCTATCAAGTCAAGACCGTACATGCAGGATCACTCTTAACAGGGAAGACTCTGGATGGGTAAATCAATACAGATATTTAACGTCTCAAAACTTATTAAGTTAGTTATTACTGAAACTGAGTTAGAATACCTGTGCAAAAAATATTTAAACCTTTAAAAAGGTGGCGGGTAAAATGGATAGGACCGCACCGTGTGCCAGTCTAGCAGCCGGGGACTTCTCTGTCTGCTGGCAGCGGAGCCGGGAGGCGCCGGGAGGGGGGCGACACTGGCTGGCAGCAAACGCCGGTGATACCCCGGCAAGGGCGACGGTGTGTTACTGTTGACGTGCTATCAAATGACATTCCGATACATTCATCTTAAACTGTTCCAGCGTATTAGCGCTGGCGTTATGTGCCCTCCTTTCCCCCTGTGGCTGATAGCGCTTGAAATGTTTGATGCCCTCTCCCATCCGCAGCAGGCCTATAAGAGGTGGCTAATGGCTAAGCTAACAGCACTGTTAAATATTTTGGGTTCGCCCCGGCGCACCATCCACCTCATGCACACTCAAGCCCAGCTGCACAATGTCAAGCATTTCCGCGATAGTCCCCCCCTACTCAAAAGATAAACATTGACACTTACTGCCTGTGTGGACGAGGTAGCGGTGCGGCGACGCCGGCTGTCAAGCCCAAAATGTTGCTTATTTAAATTTTTTGGTGATGGGGGAAATCGCTCCCCCTGCCATTCTCCATTCTACCGACATCAACAGGTCATCCCAGGACACGCAGCAGCTGAGGGCGAGCCAGACGGAACCAGTGCGGCACGGAGCAGGGGGGGCGGGGCGCGAGAGGGGGGGCACAACAAGGCACAATTCTTTACAACCGGCGCTCGCAAGGGCTGACGTGCCAAAAAAAAAAAAAAAGATTGCCGATCACAATTTCGTATATTTACGAGACCTACATGTAAGTCAAGATTTAGTAACTGACACCGCACTAAACAGTGATAAGAGGCAGCACTTAACTATTTTGTGAAGGCTTAAGTGCAGAAAGTTTTAGGATCATTCCCTCCTATCCCGAACTTTAATTGTCCCGTATCTGCCTGATCATTCGACCCACATCCACGGCGCTAACTAAGGACACCGGCACAGACCCCTCCCCCTTTCACCTCTGCCTCCGCCGGTGGATCCTGAGACGACCCCGGCAGGACGCCTCGCACAGCGGCACACAAGGAGATACTCACCCCCCTCGCTTTTTGGGAAGTTGATGCTGAGCGTTGGTTCAAAGGAGGAGGCGCAGCGCTCTCTCTCCCCGCTTTCCCTTGCTCCAGGCAGCCATTCAGTATGAGCGAGACGCCGATAGCAGAGCCATCGAGGGCGGTACTGTATCCCAGGGGATTGCGGAGCGCAGAGCCACTGATCGCACAGAAAAGAAGAGGAGGAAGACAAGCATGACGCGCTCGTCATTCAATCGCATGATCGTTTCGAGCGCAGCCTCAATTTGGGGAGACCTATCCCACGGCGTAGACTGTTTGCGCATTGGCACAGCAACAGCAGCAGCCTGCAATGAGGAACGTCCCTCTCTCTCTCTCTCTTTCTGAGTCGCCCCCTCCTCCTCACCGCATATGAGCGATAGATTTGGGAAAAGTAGGCCGCGCGCGCGCGTGTGTGTACTTATTTAACTTGAGTGAACTCGCCGTGCGCATATAAAGTAGGGATAATGCCGCGCCCTTGCCTGCTGTAAACGGTGAAACCATGCAAACAGCAGGATGCTATGCAGCTATACATGCTGTACCTGTGTCCTGCTGATAGTTTGCTATTAACCACAGTTAAATAATTATCTAATGCTCTATAAGATATAGGCCTATGGAGGCCTAACATTAAAGCCATGGGTGTATTAAATATGCATTCTTCTATGTGCACGCATTTATTCATAACCATGGGAAACTAGTGGCAAAGCATTCAGCCACCATACATATTCCATACCAACATTCCACACAAAAATAAATCCACCTCTGGGCTTATGAATAAATGTCTTCAAAACAGTATGCTGACAGTACAATTTAGATTGAAAGACAATGACCTGTGACCTTTGCAAAACTGAGTGAAACAAATGTTATTTATTATTTTAGGGGGAAATGTGCAGATATTATGTATATTATGTGTATGATATACAATATGGAAAAAATTAAAGGATAAGCTATAGATTCACTCAATTTTCCCGGCTTTATTCAAACAACAATCAGATGTCTAAATGAACATGTGTAGCTTGTTGTAATAATTCCCCACATTTAAAATGCTTTGCAAAACTATATTTAAAAGTTTATCTTGAGCCAATATAACACTTCAGCTATCTGTAATATTCCTCTTTGTGTTTCCCTGGACTGAATCGAGCTGCAGTGGAGGGACAGCAGACAGTAGACATTGGAAGATATCCCCTTGATTACACTCATTTTCAACATAACAAGGACTGTGGGTTTTGTGGCCGTCACACTGACAGCTGATTAGGGAGTGTTCTTTAATAAGTCAATATAAACAGGATGGATGGTTACAGCAAGCAAAATCTCTCACTGTTCATGTTTGTGTATTTTCATCATGCACATATGCATCACATTTGACACTCTGAATCAAGTTGTGGAGATAAATTATTGAAAAAAAGAAGGTGCATTTCTTGTTTTGACTGAGTGTACGGCTCGATAATTCAATCCTCTTTTTAGTTGTGCGAAGCTGAGATATGACAGTCACACTGGACAAGGTTGTACCTGTTATAACCCAGCTAAAATCAACAATAACAGCTAATCCCAGGATGAATGAAGATATGTAAATTTTAGAAGAATGTCCAGGAGAGCAGAAAGAAAGCAAGAATCTAGTAAATTACAAGTGCACTACTGATCATTACTCACTTGTTTATATATGTGATTATTTATTGTGTTGAAGAGACATCTTTTCTTGTTTCATTTTGTCCTTATTATTAAATAGGCTTATGTGTTTCATTGTTCACCTCACAAATATGGTCAGACACACCTGGATTAATTAGTTTATCCAATAATATAAGACAGGAAACCAGGAGCAACCTCAAGTTCAGGAAGTAGTGGATGTGTGCATATAGCCTATTGAGTTGTGCAGAGGCACAGTACTGCTCATCATTACTGTGGCACCCATTCATTTTTTTGCATAACCTGTACAATATCTTCAAAAATAAATGTAAATGTACCAAATATATGCGTCATTCTCTGAAAACGTGCGATTTTCCATTCTGAAAATCAGATTTTGAAATTATTACTTTTATTTATTTAAGGACTTATTTGGTTTACGTATGAAGTGACACTTCAGAATAAATTAAAGATACATCATCCCTGAGTGTGTATAAATGAAAATAAGTATTTCTTTCAAAGTTTCAAAACCTAACGAGATGTAAACATGCATGAATGAATTTGGCATATATATATATATATATAGTATATTGTATTGCATAAATAATTCTGACTCTAGACACAGAATAAATATTGGGATGTGGCAGGGAAAGGGTTATTAGTAACAAGTTTGGCATGACGGTAACAGTTTTGATGGTAACAGGTTTGACAATAACAGTTTTTGGCAGCCATTACTTGTGGTTCACGTTATGACAGCACATGGTGTGCATTCTGGAGAGGTTAAAATGCACTTTTATATGAACATTTTAATTTAACATATTTAACTTTTTAATACATGGTATTATGGTAACATAGGTTGACACACTATGACTGACTCTTAAGTCAAATGAAGCACAATTCAACGAAAATCCATTAAAAGAGAAGAGCACTCTGCTGAGGAGCATGTTTATTCAAAGTAACGCATTTGACATTAAACATAAGGACAGTAATAAAATGATATTTTTTCCAAAAAGCTCAAGAATAAAATACGTGTATCTTAAGTTAAATAACAATTGAGGCTTTTCATGAATTAAAGTTTTTTTTCAGATAATCTTTTAAATTTTTTAATAATAATTAATTTGGTTTTATGGTCTTTAAAACAATGTTGTAATGGGAAAATGTCACTGAGGGACAAGGCAACCAATATACCAATATACCAACCAATATAATCAATAAGTTTTGTTATGAAGTGTTGTTTACCATATATACCAACTACATTTTACAGCTTAATTTGGTAGGTTTTGTGTTGAAGACATAAAATGGCAGGTTTTCGGAGAATGATCCATATATCATCTATATCTTTTAATTGGAGGTCCAAAGTAATTTAATGAAGAAAATTGTTTTTTCAACTTATATATTGTAATTTCAAAGAAGAAACAGAAAAAAACAGCATGTGCTGCAATAATGGCACCCCTCTTTAATATTTGGTTGCACACCCTTTGGCAGTGATGACAGCCTCCAAATGTTTCTTGTTGCCATCTATAAGCTTCTTTCACTTCTTAGCTGGTATTTTATCCAACTCTTCCTTTGTAATTTGTTCAAGCTCTTGGGTGTATGCAGAGTTCCTTCCCACAGTGGCAAATTTCACTGGTTACACTGGTTAGGACATATTGCTCTAAAATCTCTTGGTAATTTCTGAATTTTAGTAGCCTGGCAAGCCAAACTAGGCAAGAATATTTTCTACCATTATGCTATTGGTCTAGATTTCTAGGCTAGAATTTTAGTACTATATGCAGCAAAGCAGCCCTACAGCATTATGGATCCTCTACCATGCTCTTTTCCTTATAAGCGTCATTGGGCCATCTGTAAATAAACTGTTGGTGTACATTACCAAAAAGCTCTACTTTTGTTTCATCTGCCCACAAATATTATCCCAGAAGTACCTGGTTTGTCCAGGTAGTCTTTGGAAAAGATCAATTGTTCCTTTTTACTGTAGCTATGTCCTTTCCTCAGCAATGCTGTCTTCTTTGGCTTTCATAAAACCATGCTTGGTTTAGTGTGTGGTGTATGGTACTTGTTGAAACCATGACCCCAGACTGTAGGTTGGCCTTGAGGTCTTTTGATGTTTGACAGGGTGTTTTTCCACCATTTACACCAACCTTCTTAATATCATTATGCACTATTAAAACAGAGATAGCAAGGTCTTTGGAGATGACCTATGGAGGTCTTGCATTTGCTAATAATAGCACTTCTGATATCCTTAGACAGCTCCTTTGTCTTCACCATTGTGACAAAGGAACAGGGAATAACTGGTGGCTTTTTAAAAGATGAATCATCATTGATTGGCTAATTCATGTCACATGGGCAAATTAACAGCAACTCAGATTAGAGCTTGCATAAATGCAGTTTGTGTTCAAGTAGCAGACACGTCTCACCATCACCTGTTCAGAGTAGACTGACCTACAAAGACAAAGGCTACAAAGAAGCCACTTCTGAGGAAGAACAACAAAAAGAAGATAATTTCTTGGGTCAAGGAACACAAGTAATGGACATTAGACCAGTGGAAATGTCCTTTGGTCTGATGAATCCAAATTTGAGATTTTTGGTTCCACCTGCCATGTCTTTGTGAGACGCAGAAAAAGTAAGTGATTTCTGCTTGAGTGGTTTCCACGGTGAAGCATGGAGGAGGACATGGGATGGTATGGGGATGCTTTGCTGGTGACACTGTTGGTGATTTAGTGAAAATCCAAGACACATTCAAACATGGCTACCACCGAAATTTGCATGATAAATGCATGTCGTCCATCTGGTTTGTGCTTATTGGGACCATCATTTGTTTTTCAACAGGACAATGACCCCAAACACAACTTCAGGCTATGGAAGGGCTATTTGACCAAGAAAGGGAGTGCTGCATCAGATGACCTGGCCTCTACAATCACCTGATCTAGATCCAACTGAGATGGTCAGGGATGAGTTGGACTGCAGAGTAAAGGCATAGCAGGTAATAAGTGCTCAGCACCTCTCGGAACTCCTTCAATTACAGAATTATAATTCCAGGTGGCTACCTCAGGAAGCTGATGGAGAGAATGCAAAGCTGTCATCAAAGCAAAAGTTGGCTACTTTGAAGAATCTAAAATATAAAACATAATCTGGTTTGGTTAACAATTTTTTGTTTACCATATGATTTTACATGTGTTCCTTCATAGTCTAAAAAAAAATTCAGCATTCATCTACAATGTAATTTTAAAAAATAAAGAAACAAAACATTGAATGAGAAGGTGTATCCAAACTTTTGACAGGCACTGTATACACACACACACACACACACACACACACACACACACACACACACACACACACACACACACACACACACACACACACATATGAACGTATCAATTGCTAGTTTAAAGTATGGAGGCATATTGCTGTTGTGCCAGAAAAAGAGAAAAGGATCAGTATCACATTATTACATGAAATATATCATATTATAATGTGATACTTTTTATATTATAATGTGAAAACACTGTATTATAAGTTGAAACTCATAGTTGATAACAGGCAGAGATAGACTCCCCATGATGTTACCTACTCCTATACTTTCTCTCTCTACAACAACATCATGAAATGGTTCACTTTTCTGTGCTGGTGTGTAGAGAAGAGCACACATCATGGCCTCTATCTAAAGTGCAATTTTCCCTCCATCTGCTATAGATCGAAACAAGGCTCTATCCATGATTAAAATATGTAGTGGCCAACTTGTTCTGTTATGAAGACTACGAAGAAATTTGTCTTTGTTTATCATATAATTAAACACTTCTTAAAAGGAGTTAGAAGACCACAAACTGTGAGTTCCTTAGTGAGTATGTTAGTACTTGTGGACTGTGATATATATTCTGACATCAGATCAGTGAGGAATGCTGCTGGTTGCTAACTCATTCATCCCTCTGCACACCCCCATGCACTTTAAAATCCCTCCTAGTAAGTAAGCATATTCATCATCACAATACCATCCACTGTGCTCTGTAGTAGCAGAACCTTGTCGTTTCTCAACCCAAACATGAAGTAGAACTTAAATCATGTAAATGAGCCACATTCTTATCCATTCTCTGCACACCTTTTGATCGTTTTTTTTTCTTTTTCTGTTGTGGCATCAGTGCACTTTTATATTATACAGCAAGATGATTAATTAGGAGATTATGATCCAGTTTAAAATAGATGATAGATGCAGCATATACCTGAGGGCTTGACTAAATTGCATTAATGTCTTGTTGCAACCTAGGGCATGGACATCCACATCCAAGTGCACGTGACGCTCGATAGTGACGCCATTTGATGTAATAGGCGATTTTATTTTAGTATAGTTTCTTTATACTGTATTCGTATATATCTCGCATAATATTTGACATATTTTGTTGAGTTAAATAAGTTGTGTCCTTGTTATTATTGCACCAGTGGGATGCATTTGAGTAGACCAACAATCCTTCTTCTTTGAGAAGCGAATAAAAACTTTCCTGCACCTGGCTTTTTTAAACTGTGATTTTCTGGTGTAGTTTGAGCAGCACTCAAAAAACTGATGAGATGATTTAAGAGAAGCTATACATTTTGTGTTGTTAATGATTTCCGAAACTGAAGAGTCAAAGTTAGAACAAGAAGAAATTTCACGACGCAGCAGTATGTTTGGTCGAAGCTGAAAATATCCCACCCACCACGATGCAAACATTTCCCAATGGAGTGTCGCTAGATGCTGCCCACAAAGTGAAACGATGTGGAGGCGGATGGTTAACCAGGCTAGTGGCTACCACAAAGATGTGTCAGCCACTAGCCTGTGTGTTGAAACGACTGCATATTCTTCTAGTTTAGTATATGGATGTATGGGAATGCTGAGGAGAATTATACTATATCTGTGGGATTGCCCAGTGTTGGTCTGTATTTATTCCACCAGTCTTTTAAATTGATATGAGATTGTACTGCATGTTGTTTTACTGTTGTCTTGTTTTTATGTGTGCAACATGCTCTCTATCTCCAGGACAAAATTCTCCCTGGCGGAGACCAAAAAAGCAACATTAACCTCATCCTTAAAGGTTGATCATGTAAAATATTTATTAAAAGCTATAATTTAAAAAAAACAAACAAACAAAAAAAAAAACCAAAACATCCACAGTGCGTTTAGAGGGGTACAGAATAAAAGTATAGCATTTCCTTGAAAAATTATATATATATATATATATATATATTTTTTTTTTTTAATTAATTTTGACGGGTTCTACAATTATGGGCTGGCATTGTGGGTTGCCAGCAGTCTCTATGCTCTGGCCTGTCTCTGTTGTTATCATTGATCCTATGATCAGTGAACCAGGTGAGGTGACAGGATAATTGCCGATAATGGCAATTTTTGACTGATATCTCCTCTCACTGTCATTCATTTGAGTTGCTGTGTCAGGCAAGTTTGGTCACAAATATGGCAGCGTTCTGGTCAACGGTGATGTCAGTGAGACGACTGAATATGTCCATGTATTTAGTCCAATAAGTAATGTAGCACACGCGGATCTAGCAATGAACTAGGCAACCCGACTGCTGAAATTATTTTGTGTTGTTGCAACAATAGCCTGGAAACACTGGATGGCGGTATTCTGCCTACATTACACAATCGACCTTTAACCTTAAGACAATGACAATTTTGATTATGTTACTTAATCCGAGATTCACAGAGTATTGACTGCCTCTATTTCTTTGTTACTAAGCTTTACTGAGCTCTCATCAGTCAACTTCGTAGAATTTCTGGTAAGAACATCTTGTGCTAATAAGTAGTTTGGTTTAGTAGCTTTATTGTCATTATGTTGACACTCACACAACAATATAACTTAATTAAGATAACACTCCCTGAGTCTTATGCACATTTAATTAGACAGACAAAAACAATTTAAGACATAAATAAAACACTGATCATCTATAAGAGCAATAAAGTGCAATATGCAAAATAATAAAAAAA
>JANJYP010064819.1:0-17452 GCA_024605115.1 Rastrelliger brachysoma
GTGTGTGAATGCATGCATGTGTGTATAAATAAATGTGTTTTTAGTCCAGATTTTTTAACACTTTGAATTCTGCTTTTTCTGCTTTGATTAAAGGCTTTTCTACAATTATGTACTTAAAAATGTCATGAGATATTTGTCATTGCTGGTTTGATTGAGGTAGGAACTTATCTCTTGTCTTGCTCTATGATCAAATAAATGCAAAACAGCCATAAAAACATGGTATCTAAAACTTATGAGCTGGTGAAAAATTCATGTTTTTTTTTCGTTCTCTACTAACAAAACCTTATTATGGTATCATAAATTTTACTTTTTCCCCAACTGATTCAACATGAAATGACACAAACTCTCAGAAGCTATAAGCTGATATGTGTTAAAATAAAACTGCAACCTTCGCTTTAGCCATTAGGGAGTGCCACTGAACCACAGGAAGTATACTGTACCCCGAGGAGGATCACTTGCCATTAAGACACACCACTTAACACTGACAGAGGCTCAGATTTAATTTCAGTCTCATGATTCTCATTCATTTAAAAGCAACCAGATCCACCTGATCTGAAATCTGTACTACCTGGCACAAAGTAATAGGATCAGAGCTGGATATGACTGAGAGTGCTGACTGTGCAGGAGATGGCAGTGTGCATGTGTGTCTATGTGCATATGTGTGTGTGTGTGTGTGTGTGTGTGTGTGTGTGTGTCTAAATCCTCAAATGTTCCGCAGATGATTAGGCAATTTATAGACTGTTATAGAAAAAAAGGAAATGTCAACACAAAATGGTTTTCAGTGTTCTGGATCCACACTGACAGGTTAACTCACAGTTGTCCGAGCTGCTCTTAGCATATCTCATCTCCCACTGGAGTGGACATATAAGAAGGATGAGTGACTTTACCTCCCCTGTTCTCAGCTGTCCCTAATCCCCAAATCCTTATCAGGGTCACCAAGACTGCATGACACAGTTAGTTAGACTCACTGCTTATAGGTGTCAGTTGTGTAGCTATGTTTTGTTATTAATTTTGATATAAATTTTGATGAGCATCCGATGAATGACAAGACCATTGATACAACAGCTCACAGACTTACGAAAACTACACAAGGATAAAAAGAAAATGGACTCAATATTGCATTAGTTTGTGGAAAAGGTAAGTTGAGTCTCAAAAATGCTTCATCACTACACTTTGGAAACTTTATTAGCAAAGTCACCAGTTTGTGTGGACAGACTAACATCACACAGTATAGCTTATCTCTATTGATTTGATGCATTACTGCCAACATTTCAGATGCATTTACTTAACTTTTAATAATTTCTCTTACTTTCCACACAGCTCTCTTTACTTTCCAGACAAGATCAGTCACACAAAATGTTAATGACCCGACAGATAATGAGTAATAAACAGACTTCTTGAAACATTTGGCTAATTTTAATTCCTTTTGTATCAGTACTAAATAGCTGCAGATGTGAACAACTGATTTGATGCTTTGTGTTGAAATGTATTGCTTTTTCTTTCTGCTGTTTTACATTCAAAGACTTGTGTTGCAGTATTTTACATTGTATACATTTGTAGTCATAAGGCATCTAAACAATGGAGAAACATGCATGTATTAACTGTAATTCAATTTAATTTACTGTCACACTTAATTTATTACACGGCTGTGACAAACCAAGTCAGTAACCTCTAGTTAGCCTCACACACAATCTCCACTTCTGATTCATTTTTTGCAGGTTACACTGCAGATCTGCTGCCATGACCACTACAACCACCCTTCCCCATCTTACTGTGCCACCTCAAACTGCACCACAACTTGACAAAGACAGTGAAGATCACAAAGAGTATTACCTGTAAGCAAACCTCAAAGATATGTTAAATCCTAATAGTGGACTACCTATACGCTAATGAGAAATAACAAAAAAGCGAATTAACTTTGTCTAATGTGCTGTTTGTTCCAGAAATTCACCTCCATCAAATCCTTGTTATCTGCTCAACATGAATAACAATAATAATAGTGAAGAGTAAGTACAATTATAGTCATAATGAGATGAGTGAATCCAAGACACAGTTTCACTTTGAAGTATTGTAACTACTGTCATTTCAAGTTCAGTCAAGTCTTAAACCTTATAATTAATCTTTTTCCAGAGAGGAAAAGAAGAAAAAGGAAGAGGAGGATAAAGAAGAGGACAATAAAGAAGAGGACAATAAAGAAGAGGAGAATAAAGAGTAATATTCATATTACAATTCTTAATAAATGCTGCTGTAAGAGAATATTTGATGCTCAGTGCTTTCTGGCATGTTGATTTGCGTTACAGAAACAAGGATGATAAGGAAGAAAAAGAGACAGAAAAGAAGGAAGATGAAAAAGAAAAGGAAAAAGAAAAAGAAAAAGAAAAGGAAAAAGAAAAGGAAAAGGAAAAGGAAAAGGAAAAGGAAAAAGACAAGGACAAGCCTAAGGATAAGGACAAGGAAAAGTAAGTGGATCATCCAGGCAAAGCATCTTCCCCAGGACAATAAATACAAAATCTTTTCAAGCAAGGTTTTAATTATATAATTTACCCATTCTGCCTCTCTTCTCCTAGGCCCAAGGAACTGTTTGTCATCAATCCTGCTGGGAATTTGTATTACAACTGGCTGTTCATCATCACAATGCCAGTCATGTACAACTGGACCATGATCATAGCCAGGTGAACTTAATATGTCAGTGATTATTTTTCAGTGCTGCAATTTTCCTGCATTTCAAATGTTCATATTATTCCATTCAGCACATTAAGCGCTATTCAAATCTCAGTCCATATAAAGCAATTACATATCGCTGCCATTATGAAAAGAGTAATAGCCGTGTTCTTACTGGCAATAGTTTCACAAGTTGGTATGAAGGTTTATTTAATCTGAATTCAAGGCAATGATAAATATTATACTTTTTATGCCTGACACAAGACAGGACACAGAAGTGCAGAAAACAAAATGCTCAATATTAATTTAAAAAACATGTTAGCTCAGTGTTTATGATTTTTTTTCTCCTCGTAAAAGGGCTTGCTTTGAGGAACTACAGCACACCTACCTCATTTACTGGGTTTTCCTGGACTACACTTCAGACATAATCTACCTTCTTGACATGCTCGTCAGATCCAGAACAGGTGAGAAACTGGCATATGTTTCCCAATCATAAGAAAGCCTTTGACGTTCTAGTAAGGGTTGAGTTCTTCTTTTGGACTTTGTCTTAAAACAATCACAGACCCACAATGATAAAGTTATCAGCCACTGCAATTTAAATCATCAATCCACACTGTTTGCAAAAAGATCTTTTACTGAAGCAGTTCCACTGTAAGTGATGAGCAACAAAGTCCACAGTTTTGGCTCTGCATATGTGTTCTGAAGTTCAACTGAATCTAATATGTGTCTTACTCATACTAGCTTCAGGGTTAGTGTTACTTTGTTTTTAGTACAAAACTATCCCTCCAACTCAGCACAGCACAAAGAGAGAAGCTTTTTTTTTTTTTTTTTTACTAATACCAAGCCTCATATTAACTTCAGCTGTGTTGAAGTTGAGAATGAATTTTTTATACAGAAAAAGAAATGTAATCTTTGTTTTATTGTATTATGATGGACTTGGAAAAATAGCGATCTGTCTTTTAATTTTAGATTCTTTACTGTTCTGATGAAAAGTATTTGCCCATTTTTGGACTTTTTGTACAAAATGCATTCTAGATTAGTTTCTTCTATGATACAATCATCATGCAAACAACAGCTTTTTTAAGATGATTAAATTTTGAATTTAAATGGTGGCCATTTGTGCCAAGGAGTGACAAGAATGATTGTAGCAATTATAATATTGATAGCATATTACTTCAGTATTTGACTAAAACATTTGTGATTTATGCACTTCTTTCTCTGTCAACACAGGTTACCTTGAACAAGGCCTGATGGTGAAAGATGAAAAGCTGTTAAGAGAACGCTACATCACTAGCTTCCAGTTTCGTCTGGATTTCGTGTCCATGTTGCCCACTGACATCTTCTATTTCATCCTGGGTTTTGACTACCCAGAGATTCGCATCAACAAGTTGTTGAGGATTGGCCGCATGTTGGAGTTCTTCACGAAGACTGAGACTAAAACCAACTACCCCAATATCTTTCGCATTGGAAACTTGATTATGTACATCCTCATCATCATCCACTGGAATGCCTGCTTCTTCTTCTCTTTTTCCAAGGCTATTGGTTTTGGTGCTGATGATTGGGTTTACCCAGCTCTGGATGACCCTGAGCAACCTGATTTTGGGAAGCCCATGAGGAAATATGCGTTCAGCCTCTACTGGTCCACATTGACCCTAACAACTATTGGAGAAACACCACCTCCAGCTCTGGACTCTGAATTTCTCTTCCATGTGGTGGACTTCTTAGTTGGGGTTCTCATCTTTGCTACAATTGTAGGAAACATTGCTACCATGATCTCCAACATGAATGCCGCCCAAGCCCAATTTCAGGCTCGAATTGACAATATCAAGCAGTACATGCAGGTAGATATTGATTCCTTTTTTCACTAATAAAATGGGCTGACAAGAATGACCACAATCAGCTGCTCTTTTATTATATTTTAATGTTTTCTATTTCTTTTCCTTCCCAGGCGAGAAAAGTCAGCAAGGATCTTGATTTGCGGGTCATTAAGTGGTTTGACTATCTATGGAATAATGGCAAAGCACAGGATGAACGGGAGGTGCTGAGGTATCTTCCGGACAAACTAAAAGCTGAGATTGCTATCCAAGTTCATATGGACACTCTCAAGAAAGTTAGAATTTTTGCAGACTGTGAGGCCGGCCTGCTGATTGAATTGGTGCTTAAGCTCCGGCCACAGGTGTTCAGTCCTGGAGACTACATCTGCAAAAAGGGTGATATTGGCCGTGAGATGTATATCATCAAAGATGGAAAACTTGCAGTAGTTGCTGACGATGGTGTCACACAATTTGTTGTCCTTGGAAGTGGCAGTTATTTTGGTGAGATTAGTATCCTTAATATTAAAGGCAGCAAAGCGGGCAACAGGCGGACAGCCAACATCCGTAGCATTGGATATTCAGATCTTTTCTGCCTGTCCAAGGATGATCTGATGGAGTCACTGACAGAATATCCAGATGCTAAAGGCATGCTTGAGGAGAAGGGCCGACAGATTCTGATGAAAGATGGCCTGATAGACTTGGACCCAGCCAACATTATGCCTGAGGCCAAAGAGCTAGAGGAGAAGGTCAACAGATTGTACGGCTCATTGGAACTAATGCAGATGAAGTTGAGAAGGATTCTGGGAAATTACAAAACCACTGACAAGGCTCTTAGACAACGCATCACTGATCTGGAGCGCATGACAGGAGAGGAGGTAGAGGAAGAAGATGAGGAAGAAGGAGAAGTGAAAAAGGAAACTGAAGGGGAGAAAAAGGAAGATGAAAAAGAAGGAGAGGGTGAAGGAGATGGGGAGAAAAAAGAAGAGGGAAAAGATGGAGAGAAAACAGGAGAAGAGGATAAAGACAAGGAAACTACAGAGGAAGACAAAAAGTAAATCCATATAGCTTCTATAAATCACAGCACTTTTCTATATAGCCCCTATAGAGCCTTTAAACACAAAGACATGTTTCTTACTGGACTTGCTTCTTAAATGATTCACAGATTATTAAAACTGCAAAAGACTAAACATAAGAAAAACTAGAGACAGCCTGAAATACCTACTGGAACTTAAACAGGTATTTCTATTGTATATCATATAATCAAACTAAGGACAGTAATTAAATGGACAAAGCCAATGGAAATATTCAAATAAAATACTGGCTTCAGTTGTCCTATTTATTGTGGCTTCCATTATAATTGTAACTGTGATTTTCATGACTGTATACCAAGGGAGGAGTTGTGGGTTTTACCAGTGAAACTCACTTCCGCATTCAAAAATCTGCAGTTCTTTGGCTACCACTCAAGCCTGGTTAACCATCTGCTTTTCACATTGTTTCACATTGTGATGAGTGTCAGGGGACCACCCTATAGACAACTTTGCATTGAGATCGGTGGGATAGTTTTAATTTTGACCAATCACCACTGCTTGGTCGTTATATATGTCATGCACCAGGACTCACTTCCAGGTATACCACTCCAATCGGAAGCAACCATAACTCCATAATGGAAGTATCGAGTAAAGAGCATTGTCATTCTTGTGGCTTAAATCTTTACATCTGAGGGACTATAATGCACTCAAAGTTCATATTTGACAGCAGGCCTCAATCTAAGGGTGACAACATACACAACAAGCGGACTAAAGTTACAGCATTCAGCCGTCCCTCTGTTCGCTGACTGGCCATCCAGATTTTTGGCTTGAGAAAACTTAACTGCACTGAGACTTCCCTGACTGTGTGTAGTCTCTGAATGTAATTAAGCGAACCACCAGTGGGCGCTCGTCTGGCTACTACCACTCGCGGCTGAGACCAGAAGTGAGCAATTCTGCATTCACTCCCACGTTAAAATGTCAGACTTTACAGTTTAAAAAAAAAAAAAAAAAACATGTTTACAGCCTGGTACAATTTTCCACCAATAGTTTCCTCCTCCATGAACATTGTACAGGGGGCGAATTTATTTGTACCACAACCATTTTAGTGTTATTAGGTCTTAAAAGCCTCCCCCTTGCTCCAACTATGGAAAGTACACGCCCACAAAAACCCAAGATGGCGCTGTCTGGTCGGCCATAGGATAAGCTTCTAAATTAGACTCACCAAACCAATGGGTGACATCGCAGGTGCCACGTCCATATTCTTAAGTCTATGCTGTATACACACAGATTCATACAGTATATGTTATACTGGAAAACACTCAAGCCTGTAGTATACACTCTTGTCCACATGAGGATAGTAAATAGCAAGGATTTGCAGATAGCCACATGGCATGGCATGCAGTTTGTTAAGCTCTGGTGTGTTTCCTGCACAACAGTTATACTAATCAATAATTGATATTTGACATTAAAGTAGATGGGAAGTTTAGGGCAAAGTAATGCAATTTATTTATATTTCAGATGCATATTAAAATGAGACACAATTAAAACATTAAATCATTACAGTAGATACAAGTAAATGATGAAAAAAACAAAAACAAAGGAAGGAAAGACGTTCATTTATAGGCACGATAACACGATTAAACTACGTTATATTTATTTATTGTTTAGACACTTGATTCTCCTCCAGACTGGCTCATCTCTTTCAACTTTGGGTGACAATGGTTGTTATTTACTTAATGTCTGAATAGTAAATGCAAAATTGAGATAGATCATTCATTTACATACATAAATAACAAAATGCTTATGGTAAGTGAATAAAAAGGTCGTTAATTTGTTTTCAGAGTGCACAGTCTAAAATCAGCAGGAAACTTACACTTTTAGGTTCATAAATATTAAATGGTATCTCACCAGACTTTGAAAATGCTGTAGCCACAATATTCTCTGTTGCCACCATGTCACAAGAGCAATTGGCTGGGATTGCATAAGAGTTGTTCTTGATAGACCTGAGAATAAGTGCTCAAAATGACTCCATGGATTAATTTAATTCAGTTTGGTCAATTTGGGGACTTACCAGAGACCTCCACTGTTCCTGGTAAATTTATGGTTGCTTTTGTTTTGAAAATTGCTGTATGATATCTCCAAGACTACAGACATTTTTTTTTTTTTATCAGCAGAGAAACCTATTATTCCTTTCCACAAAATATGTATCATCATGCCACATAAATCCACCTCATATGTGGTTTAGTCATGTGTAATGGAAGCCACAGTGAGCAATTGCTCAACAGAACACTGACCAAATGTCAGTAAAGGTTTCTTTTCCCACTATTTTCCTTTGTAATGTTGCAATTATTTTTTTTTCTGTCAGGGTAAATTAATTTTTTCAGTATTAAAATATTTGTACACTTTACTGAACAAAGGTTGAAGGTTAAAACAAGCTCATTTTCAGTTAGGGCAGCAGTTGGAAGATCACACGGTTGTCTAGTTTATAGTTTGAACTACAGTGCTCTGAACAGTGTGTGTGTGTGTGTGTGTGTGTGTGTGTGTGTGTGTGTGTGTGTGTGNCAGTAAACATGTCGGACCAAAGAAAAAATCAATTTCCACTTCAAAAGCTCACAAATCTTCCTCCTCTCCCACTCTCAATATGCACAGTGTATATCACTGCCGCACTTAACCTGTGAACAGAACAAAACACTTACGCTCAAAGCCGCCAGACATCTGAAGGAACAAAAACAACTCCTACATGGTTATTCTGTCTCTAAGTAGGCCGGCAAACATGTGACTATTGATCATACTTCGTGTTGTTCTCTTATCACTGATGACTGTGTCACCACACATTCACATCCAAGTTCTAATTCAAGTAGAAAAGAAAGCAACTGTGTTAATTAGTACAGTTGAAAGAGTAAGAAGGAGGTGCTTTGTGATTTGATGGTTTTGTAGGTGAACCTCATCTTTACTATAATTAATGAAAATACAATGGCAACAAATTGTTTGTCATGCAGTATGCAGATGGTAAAAATTCCGCAAAATTCCGCAATTACACAATATTGTGTTATCTAGGGATTGTTCCTTCAGCTGCTGCATTCTTAAACAAGTTGTAGACTTCATTGCTATTGTGCACAGTTTAAAAAAGGACTGATGGACTCTTATTGCTTTTATAGCTCATTGCAACCTTAATATGACATTTATATTGTGTGTTCAATATATATGAGTACTGTTGACTACTGTTTTTAAACCAATATCCCCCCAGGGACAATAAACACCATCCAATCAAATCTTATTTAAAGTGCTGTCATTCTTTGACATATTAACCAGACAGAAGCCCTCTGCAGCAAAGATTAAAGTCAGGTGATGATATGAAGAAGTGGCAAAGTCCATATAGGGAAGAGGATGGAGCTGAATGATCAAAATGCTGGATATAAACATGAGAGGTATCCTGTTTGGATTTTTACATCGTTAAAAAAAACTATGAGCAATATTACCTTCTTAACTGGTTATTGTATCTGCCCTAGTTACAATCTCTGATTTGAAGGTAGTAGTCATTTTAACCCAAATCATCCAATTTTTTCAAAGTGCTATTTTGCAGAACTGACAACAGAAGTCAACAGAAAAAATGACAACAACTAAAAAGCAGGCCAAGAAAAAAGAAAGCAAAACACAAACAAAATATAAAATCAACTTTTCTGTTTAATCCTTGTTAATTTAATATGATTAAGACATTATTTCTGATGTGAACGTGTCACTTATTTTTCTGATTTTTTATCCCATTTCTTAAGTTGATCTGCTTATCAATAGTGCTCAACCCAAACCACTATATCTCCCTAAACATAACCACACGTGGACGGTTTTTATCATTTTGTTATTTAATTTGTAGAGCTTGTTGATTAAAAGTGATGTTTATCATACTTATCATACCCATAGCAAATTAAACTTTGGAGCCCCCAAGATCTCAAGGGCCCCACAAATGCTTTATTCACTTCCAGTGGTTTGTGGTAGGGTACAAAATGATGCATTATTCTCATCAATGATTGATTGTTGGATTTCTTTTTAATTAATGAATTTAATTGTTAGTTCTTTCATCTGTATTTAAAATATGTGATTTGCAATTATGTAAAACAGAGAAAATCAGCAAATTCAAGATAGAAACATAGTAAGTTTGGCTTTTTGTTTTAATCAGTTAGTCAATATCAGTACGATTAACTGCTGATACTACCAGAGTATAAGATGAAGTATAAAGAACAATATAACACAGTATTTAGTTTGAACAGACCCACTTCACATGTTCGAAATGCATTAAGACTCACTTTCCTGTGTCATATTACATAACACGAAACAAATGGGCTTCACCCGCTTACCCATATTTCACCAGGCTGCTTAATCCAGCCATGATTATAATCCAAGGTCCATTTACTAGCTGTTTAACCATCAGCAGTTGCTACTGTTGTGATTTTCAGTTAGTGTCACAGATATGTACAATGTGTTATTATGTAAATGTAAAAATAATTTAAACTGTAGACATCATGTTTTTGCAACAGCTAGAATCTTTTTATATAACCAGGTTTCCTTGCTTTTAACTGGAACTGTGCGGCACACCATACATTGTATAAATATTAATGTCACAGACTCTGTGTTGTCATGAACTCAATTGCGGTAGCCAATGAAAATGTTCTGGCAGGCTGGGATCTGTGGAGCGATGAAGTACATGTCATTTAGCCAGAGGAAATTGCTGCCTATAAGGCTGATTTCCCAGTAGAGATATGTCTCTGTAGAATTCAGTGCCTTAGAGGCTTCAGTGTATTGAACAGTATTAACACCACAGCATAATCAAAGCTTAGTTAAAAGGCCTAAATTTTACATTTGCTGTAGTTAAAGACCATTAGCTGAGCAGTAAAGCTGTTTACTTTACTTATTTTAATTGCTGCTCATCTCAGTCATTTTTGGAATGTGTGAGCAGTGATGCTGACTTTCGAAGAAACTCATCAAATTGCTGAATATAATGCAAATAATTAGAACATCTGATAATTAGTGAATTTATCAATTAGTGACACCCATAAATTCCTTCAGCTGTCTGACTGCATTTATCACCAGTAGTGGGAAATAGCTACATATCAGGCTTTGGATGCACAGACATTAATTGTGAGTAGATTCAATTCATTGCTTATGTTGGACTTTCCGTGGGAATATATTTATCCTCTCATCATTTGGCTCGACAAATCTCCCCTGAATTACTATTTAATTACAAATATGATACACTTTAACTTGAATATTTCCATTTCCACTACCACTACTACTGTTATTACATCTTAGATGGAAATAGACTGAGAATGTATACTGTATTGTACTGTATAATGTACACCATTATACAGTACAGGCATCTGTACAATTGGACATTGTACAGCAGGCATGTAACCTCTGTGGCACTTAATGGGGCACAGACAGACCAGCAGCGGGGGTTAGATGTGGCTTTGCAGGGGCTAATCTCCTATTAGTGTGTGTTGTTGTCTCCAGCCTGAGAAAATGTTTGCATCAGTTAATGAGCTTGTTATCTGCACTGGGATATAACACGCTGTTTTTTTGGTGTTGATCTTCAAGCCTTTCTGTATGCAGCATTGTGTGTGACTGCATTCTGTGTGCTTCCTGGACTTAGGTGGTTAAAGAAGCAGACAAGGTAAAAGAGATTGAAGACCTCTCCAAAAATTGCATCTTGCATCTTACCACACTGACCTTTGTGTAGTTTTAATATTCTGTATAATTCTCATCATAAGACAGTTAAAACTGACCTGCCATTGCTTATTGTTATCATTAATTGAATTTTAAACCTCAGATCTATTTTGCATAAATAAACCCATCATTCATCACAAACTTTGCGAATATCTGAATTTCCCCTTTTCAAAGTACAGACAAACTGCCCTAATTCAGTAGACAACATCTGTCATGGTTGACTCCTTTCTTTAAATAGAAGTTTATTATTATCATTGTAAAGGTACTGCATACGTGTAAATATTGGCAAGAGAAAGCACTTGCATTGTGATCTAATTTAACCATTGCCATTAAACCATGTGTAAAAAGAAATAACAATAAGAAAAGATAATAGATAGAAAACAAAAATATAAGGAACATAAATTAACTCTCATGCACATGCTAAGCTTGCACATGCGGGACAGTGCAAGCTTATGTGCAGTTCCTCCTTTTGCCTTCCTCAGCTGCATCCTCATAACATGATTCAGTCCCTTAACCACCTCTCACAAGTGCTGCGGAGGCTGTGGTGTCACGGAGGTACTCCCTTATTTGAATGTGTGTCTTTCCCAGCTGTTCCAGGAACACCTTCCTCTTGTTCTGCTTTCATATAGCTAGGTAGGGTTGATCTTGTTCCATATCATGAAGGCATTCCATGAGGATGCATCAATGATGTTACTGAGGATGACACAGGGGCTCCTGCAGCTATTAGTTTCAATCACCCTATCCACGCCTTTTTTGTTAGGGTTGTGGTCCAGGATAATGGCTGGCTTTCTGTCTGATCACAGCTGTTTTGTGCAGTGTGATCAGTAGGGCCATTGTGTTTCTTTAAGAAGATGAGAAACTAGAATGCTGGTTTTGGGGCAAATTTTGATGAGAAGGCCTTTCTCTATTTCATTGTATGGAGTGCTGGAGGATCTCAGCATTGTTCTTTCTAACTGTGCTAAAAATAGTGATCTTCCTCTTCAACAGCTGCTGGCTGAGTTCAGAAGAAGTGAAGAAATTGTCACTTGTGGTACTGTCCCCCCTCAGTCCATCTATCACATTAGCGCAACCCACATCACCAGGTTTTTCTCTGGCCCTACACTAGTTGCCTTCCTCCCTGTGTAGCAGAATTACAATATGCATCACAACATTAAAATGATCATATATATTTTATGACATATAATAACTCAAATAATATGTGTATAGACCTCCAGACATTTTAATTTGTTTTGTTTATGCCACCATATTTGCAGTAAAATATAGTTCAAAATGAATGGCGCTAGCATTGTTTTCAGAGTTTATGTCAAACTTTTAAAAATCAGCGCAAATCTCCATAAATTAAATCTTACTGACCCATACCATGTCCCCAGTGTGCTTTTTACAAATATTGAGGTGGTCGGAGTGGACAATCTATCACACCTGCAGTCTCCTGCCATTTGTAATTATCTGATCAACTTTCCTTTGTCCTACACCAGAGAATCCCTCAAAGCTACATGACCCTGGAGGTATGCAAATGGACAAAATCTGGCTTCATCATTTGTATTCAGGTC
Organism: Rastrelliger brachysoma; assembly: GCA_024605115.1. NCBI lineage: Eukaryota > Metazoa > Chordata > Actinopteri > Scombriformes > Scombridae > Rastrelliger > Rastrelliger brachysoma. Next base: position 12,772 of record JANJYP010064819.1, read on the forward strand.
TGGAGTCTATCCGTGAAAGACTGTGTTGTTATCGCTGTAAGTGTAATTTCATCCTAACAACAGTATATTGACCATATTAACCCTCTCACACACACTGGCTTCCACTCATGTATGCTTTTATTTGTAGTGGCAGGGAGCCGCTATCAATATGCGAGAGACTCCCAGAGCAGTGAAAACCAGACATTTTTATGAATATATAAACTCTCCCAAGACACCTCGGACAGGATTTAAAGTGGGCATGTCCGGGCAAAAGAGGACGTCTGGTCACAACATGAGAAACAGGTACTGTAGAGTAGTGTAACACATCACTGTGCTCACTGTTGACTAGTTGCTGTGTGACTGACAAAAAATTAATGATTAAAAATTATTAAAGTTTTAATGATTTTTGAAGGCAACTTCATGATAAACCACAGTTATCAGGCAAGTGTCTGATGCCTATGGGGTCCACCACTCTGTTTTTTAATGAACGTTTTTAATTGTGCTTATCCACATCTCTCTTCTTTTTGGATCTTTTGGGATCCTGTAAAATCCTGGGGCACAAGTGTTACTCACCATACTGATTTAGTTAAGTTTGTTTGACTTTACCTGCTGGCAGTACTATACTTGGTAGTAAACAACATTACTGCCAATATGGTGGTCCGAATGTTGTATGACGTCAACTACCGGAGCTCTACTATGATTACTTTCAGAAAATGATGTTTAAATGTTTTTTTTTTCATTATAGCTAAAGGGTTTTAAATCTCAGAGGGAACAAAGAGAATATTACACTCCTTAAAACCCAGATAAACACTTTCATGGGTACATGAAATCTTCACTCTATCACTCATCTAATGGAGTTGTATTGACAAAAAAGCCAATACACTGATAGGCCTTTTCCCTCAATCCCCACAGGTTATAAAACACTGATGTTGTATGTTGGGAATACCACTAAGCTGGTGAAATGACACCTGCTGAGTGGTGTCACAGTGTCAAAGTACAGTATGTATGCCATGCAGGGTGGGGGGCAAAGTAAGGGGGCAGGTGGGTGATGTACTTTGAGAACAACAACAGATCTATTCATATACATGTAAACTGCCCTGCCACTGTCTGTGATAGTGGAGGTTGTATTGACAAAACTGTCTGACTCTGAATTTGAGTCAAAATATTTAAGCAGCATAAATATGCCCTTTGATAACCTTCAATTGATTAGTATTTGACAGCCTGTTAGTGGTCAGTGTTGACGCTCAATTTGCACACAGAAACTAAAGTACAACAAGTATCAAAGTAAAGCTTTAACAAGAAATCCTTATTAGGAATGTAATGTTCAGCAGCTAATGACTGAGGTAAGGATCAATAAAGATAATTAAGAAGCAATGTTCTTTCATTAGCAAATAAATGGCTGTCCCTGGTTATACTTTGAATTGATCAAAGTGAATAGCCCTGAGCATTGGCACGAGTTCTGACGCACCAAAGAGGCAGCTGTGAAAAGAACTGGTGACAATGCTGCAGCTCAAGCTACGTAACTGCTGCCCTGATATTTCCTCAAGAAATGTTCCAGTAAGATACAAGCATAAATGACATTTCATGTCAAAAATGTAATTATCTAATGACAATCAAGTCTCTGCCATGCAGCACACACATAACAAAGCCCACAGCACCTCATTAGGCAGCCAGTCTCAGAATGATCAGAGCAGAGAATAGACTGAGGTCAAGACTGGGCTCTGTGAAAATATGCATCACATGCAAATGAAGCATTTTTACTTGGATCTTAGCTTTTGTCTTAATCAGTGTGCTCCTTAAAAGCTACTTTTGTAAACCATATGCTGCTTTAATAACATACCCACTGTACTTATTTGGGCTTCAAGAGTTTTTGTGTCATGCATTTAACAACTTCAGCATTTTCAACTGAACTTAAATTGCTTGTTTTTGTCTGCTACTCCATAAACATGTCCTCTGTAAATCAAATGATATGTCTTCTCCTTTGAGATGCCACCCCCCTTTTTTAAATAAATTCAACTGAAAAATGTTTGCTATGCATCTGTATAGATGGAGATCTTGCTTCTATACAGAGAATCACAACTTTGCATGAAGTAGTAGCGCCATCAAAAACAAATCTGACCGTCACGCTGGTTGCAGAGCACATAGTTACGAACTCTGAACAACACCACCAACACCACATTAGCTTTCTTTATTAAAAAAATATCATTCATATATGACTTACAAACACAGTTTAAAGTCTTGTCCTGTACCTTAGTTTGTTGATCAAGCCAACAAACATTCACCCAAAAAAGCTAACGTTAGCAGGCTGGGTAGCTAATTAGGTTAACATTAAACAGCATGTAAATGTAAATGCAAATTCTACATAAATGCCTGTATGGCCCTTCAATATCACTACTCCACTAGTAACAACACACTGACCGCCAGCTGTTGTCTATCAAATACTATAAATGTCCCACAAAAGGAGCATTTATAGTATTTCCAAATGTAATTTTTACTTTTTTTTAGTGAAAATAAAAAAAAAGCTAGTGTCAGCAAAATATTTAAAATATAACATTACTTTTTATTGCAACAGGTGATCAATAATTGGGATTTAATAAGACTTTTCTCTTTATGATCATGCCTCCCTTTTTTAAATTTGAATTTCTGAGGCAATATTTTAGCCTAGTGTACAAGACACATCAGCAATATCATTCCCAGCTGGGGAATTTGGTTGCACATCATCTTTGATTCTCTTTCCAGTCTGTCCCTACTGTCTGTTGACAAAACCTAATAATGCCAGAAGAAAGACCCTGTCTTTTAATNAAATTTGGTTGCACGTCATCTTTGATTCTCTTTCCAGTCTGTCCCTACTGTCTGTTTACAAAACCTAATAATGCCAGAAGAAAGACCCTGTCTTTTAATTTCTTCCATAAATTACATCACTGAAGTTGCTTCCATCACTTGGTGTACATCAAATGTCATTTCCAGAGCATTCTTATCCTAAAGGAATATGAAAAAAGAGCAGTAATCTTTCTGACAGCTTTTTAAAATTCACTGGGTCTCAACTTGTCAGTGTCAAATTGTAAACAGTGGCAGACCTGTCAATCGTAAGCAGTCACAATCCTTTGATTTTATACCATGCTTGTCAAAGAATATAGTCCTACAGCATTCCTCAAAGAACTGAACTTGTATTTTCACAACACATTTAAATATGAAAATACAGTCAGTGCAGCACAGACAGCACATTGCAATTAATCTATTGTGTGGTCCTGAACTGAAAGGAGGTAAAAACTTCCAAAACTACTGAATTTGGGACTGTCACACAGATCCTGAAAGACCATGAACTGTAAACATAAACCTGTTATCAAATCATAATTTTCTTGCACCAACCAACGTATTTCTAAGGCACATTCAGGGCAGCTCCCCACAGTATTTTTGCAAAAAAGATTTCCCATTCAGACAAATCTGCCTTCTTACTGTTTCATCCCTGAGTACATCACATGTGGTTATATTCATCCCTTTATTTGCAACATAATGGCACCAGTTCTACTGCTCTTCAATGAGGATCGCTCAGATCATACAGTAGACAACTGAAGAGCCCCCCTGAGTTTTTAACAGTGATCAAAGGGAAAACCGCACAGATGAGAGCTGTGTCTTTTGTTACTGTTATCTTAAAATACTCTGTTTTCTTCTTCTGTGTTTTTTCCCTTTTACAGTACATGTAAGAAAAAACTAAATAAAAAAAACATTTCAAACTAACATAGTATCAGCATTTATGTGAATAACCATGACTTCTTATATCTCTTTATTAGGTACACCTTGCTAGTACCGGGTTGGACCCACTTTTGCCTTTAGAACTGCCTTAATCCTTCGTGGCATAGATTCAACAAGTTAGTGGAAACATGCCTCAGAGAGTTTGGTCCATATTGACAAGATAGCATCACACAGTTGCTGCAGATTTGCCAGCTGCGCATCCATGATGTGAATCTCCCGTTCCATCACATCCCAAAGGTTCTACTGGATTGAGATCTGGTGACTGTGGAGGCCATTTGAGTACAGTGAACTCATTGTCATGTTAAAGAAGCCAGTCTGAAATGATTTGAGTTTTATGACACGGTGCGTTATCCTGCTGGAAGTAGCCATCAGAAGATGGATACACTGTGGTCATAAAAGGATGGGCATGGTCAGCAACAATACTCAGGTAGGCTGTGACGTTGCAACAATGCTCAATTGGTACTAAGGGGCCCAAAGAGTGCCAAGAAAATATCCCCCACACCATGACACCACCATCACCAGCCTGAACCATTGATACAAGGCAGGATGGATCCATGCTATCATGTTGTTGACGTCAAATTATGACCCTACCATCCAAATGTCGCAGCAGAAATCAAGACTCATCAGATCAGGCAACGTTTTTCCAATCTTCTATTGTCCAATTTTGGTGAGCCTGTGAGAATTGTAGCCTTGGTTTCCTGTTCTTAGCTGACAGGAGTGGCACTTGGTGTGGTCTTCTGCTGCTGTAGCCCATCTGCCTCAAGGTTCGACGTGTTGCGCATTCAGAGATGCTCTTTTGCATACCTTGGTTGTAACGAGTGGCTATTTGAGTTACTGTTGCCTTACTACCAGTCGAACCAGTCTGGCCTTTCTTCTCTGACCTCTGACATCAACAAGGCATTTTCGCTCACAGAACTGCCGCTCACTGGATATTTTCTCTTTTTCGGAC